>JAVCKV010279219.1:0-44410 GCA_032274145.1 Herpochondria borealis
CACCTATGAGTATCAAAAAAACAGCCCTTTTTCTGGTCTTTATGACCACCTCCCTATTTGTATTCGCCCAAAAAAACTTCTATTTACTCAGAAGCTAATCAGGCCTACAAACGTGGTATGGACTTTTACGATCAACGGATCTATCCTTTGGCTCAACAAGAGTTCATAAAAGTCATCGAAACACTTCGTGAGGTCAATGATTCCGAATATCGATTATTGAGTACTCAAGCCGAATTGCATTTTGCTAAGAGTGCGGTCCGAATGGGACGACCCGATGGTGAAAAACTTATCCTTGACTTTGCTCGTACACATGATCCAGACCCCCTCGCCAACCAAGCAATGCTGGAAATGGCAGAATACTATTTCAATGAAAAAGATTATGCAAAAGCAATCGAACTCTATCAGGGAATTGATTTGTATGATTTACCCAGAAGTGAACGTTCAGAAGTTTCCTTCCGCATTGGTTATTCCAATTTCGTAAAGAAAAAATTCAACAACGCTAAACCCCACTTTCAAGCTGCTGCTAATGGTGATGATGATAAATACGTTTATCCTTCAAATTATTACCTAGGACTTTGTGATTTCTACAATAACAAATATGAGGCTGCAGTAAGAAGTTTTAAAAAAGTAGAAAAGTCTAAGAAATATGCACCGCATATACCCTACTATATTGCAACTATCTATTTCGCTCAAGGCCAATATGATAAGGTCATTGAATACGTAGAGAATACACTCAAGTCAAAGAAGGTTAAAAAGAAAACTGAGTTAAATCAACTCATCGGACAAGCTTACTTTGAAATGGGGGAATTCGAAAATGCACAGCCTTATCTCGAATACTTTGCAGAGAATTCAAGTAGATTGCGACCAGAAGACCTGTACCAATTGGGTTTTGTTCAGCACGGTGCAGGGCAATACAAAAAAGCGTCAAAAAATCTGGAGCAACTCAATAAAGTTGACAGTGACATGGGACAGAATGCTATGTACACCTTGGCGGATTGTTATCTCAAAATGAATGACAAAGCGGCTGCAAGAAATGCATTTAAGACAGCAAGTAAAATGAGCTATGATTCGGAAATTAAATCAGAAGCTATCTACAACTATGCTAAGTTGTCTTACGAATTGAATTATAACAAAGAGGCGATTGTATCATTGCAAGAAATCAGCAGAGACTCGAAGTACTATTCGGAAGCTCAAAGTATGTTGAGTGGTTTGTTCTTGAGCTCACGTGCATTAGTGCTGCAAGATTTGCACGACAAATTGGTCTCCCGACCTAGAATTGTCCAGTCACGTAAGTGAAAAGAAAAGAAAATAACAAAAACAAAAATTTCCACCAGTTCCCGTGGTGGACCGTCCAACTCCCCCGCGCAAGCAGCTACCGAAAGGTCTTTCAGACCGAGGAAAAACTTGTCGCCAGGCAGCTCCTCGAGGAGCAGAAAATATTCAAAAAGACCTTTCCAATCGCTTGGAGACAATGGAACAAACCAAGATTCGCGCAAGCGAAATGGACGAAGCCGTCACCGTTCTGAGCGAACGCATTGCGGCGTTGGAAGACCCGGACGGCCGTGTCACGCAAGTGGAAAACATGGCACAGCTCAATAAACAAGCGCTCACGCACATAGAAGAAAAGCTGGATGGCCTACAGCTCCCTGGGCCCTCACAGGGCACGGAACAAGGCCAAGATGTTAACCCGATAATGGAATCAACCGTGAAGGAGCTCCGCTCTCAACTGAATGGACTGATTGAACGCGAGAGCGAAGCACTACGCCATCCCAAGGCCGAAACCAGCACGAGACATGTTCATTTCGTGGAACCAAAGATGGAGGTGGACACAATAGTCACGTCAGCGACGGCCGTCAAAAGCGGCCCCAAGAAAGTCAAGAAATAATTCCTTCCCTCTGAGGAAGAAATTGACGCTGAAGATCTGGGAGGGTTCACGAATACCGACGAAGACACGTGCGCTCACGCGGAGCGCATCTCTTTTTATGAACGAGAGGAGGGGCCGAGGTTAGGCGAAATGACGTCAATAAAGCCAGCCGACCCTCGATTTGATAGGCTACTGTCGTATCGTTTTTATCAACTGAGCAACCGTGCGCAAGCGAATAATTAAAAAAAGACACAAAAGATCAGAGGGTTCATAAAAAATGAATACTTCAATAGGCGATCAAACATTCGACGGGTTCGACCCCATTGTGGTCTTTGACTACCTGATTAGGATGGTGGAAGAATGCGATATCCTCGCAATGTCGGAAGCTCAAGGGCTGATCGGCCTACCCTACTACTTGCGTGGAAACGCGAAAAAGATGTACCAAACCTCTCGACGCGGAGTCAAAGGCACGGGAGTGACCAGCTGGTGTGGAGAAATCCAGTGGTTCCTCCGCACCTATGCCGATTCGGCGACGATACGCGATGCAGTACAAGACTTACGAAATGCCCGACAGAAGCCCGAAGAGGACGAGCCTTCATTCGTCAATCGCTTACACGTATGTACCTGCCGCTGCGGGAACGTCCTCATGGAGTCCGAACAGATTAATGTCTTTATCGACCGACTGCTTCCGAGAATTCGGAACCTTGTTGCTCGCTGTCGCAAATAGGCCGGAAGTCCACTCTCTTTCGAGGCATTAGTGGCTTACGCTAGAGATGAAAGCGAAGCCTACAGCGCCCGTCAGTCGACTCATACCCGCCTGCAGAAGGGGTTACTACCGACTCCCGTTCGCACGGTCAACTTGGTGGAGGAAGACTCTGCCATGCCTCATTATGAAACCGGTGACCCGGATATGTTCGGTCTGTTGCCAGACTAGAAGGCCACTTCCGGGAAATTGGATACGCAGAAGACCGACAACGAAGCGCTGCTTTATGGGGAACGCAAAAACCAAGCTGGACGCATCCCGTACAGTCGCCCAGGGTGGCAGGAACGTTCAATCACGCTGCAATAGTGGCTCAAACGCCTCATCTGTTACGTGTGATACGATGTGGGTCATGTTGCCTCGAAGTTTAACTGTCCAGTGAGGGACATGAAACAGGTGAAGCAAAACTTCGAGGCCCTGAATCGCGAAGAAAAGGAGAAGGTTCCTCAGTTGGCCTACGAGAGTGCAAACGCTGTTTTATTGATACTGCCTCACCAAGCGTCCAGGCTCCCACGACTCTCCCTGCGGGAGATGCTCAGAACACTCCCACAAACGAGGCGACTACGGACATCCTCAAGTCGAAAAAATAGGAAGGGGGTCTACTCGTAATGATAGAAAAAGTAAATGGGGGTTTCTTTCTTCGAGTGTGACCCCTGCCGTGTCCTCAGTCGCGCTCACGACCTAAGTGAGTTCGCGCTTCAGCGCCCGTGGCGACGTGTAAGAAGCAAACGCTTTCCCTGAGCTATGTGGCTGCTCCAGCGGCGCAATATAAGGTTCATGCCGAGATTGGCCTCAACAGGTCGGCAACGAGCAGGTTCGTGGCAGTCATGGATACAGGAGCTGGCACTCGTCGTGACAAGAGACGAATTACCCGCCTGCGCGAAGTTGAGACAGCAGCCCTGCGGAGCAATCCGCGGGGCGAACAATCGTCCCCTGAAGACACTCCGGGTCATCACCCTTACTATTCGCGAGGGAATGCAGACGACGAAACAACAGTTTATAGTCTACGAACAACTCTCGGTAAGCGTAATCCTCGGCTGTCAGTTCTGCGACAGCCATGTGGAAGTTATCAAACCGCGGAAGGGGTGGTAGGAATGGACGATGGGTCCTCGGTACCCATCATCAGAAACCCGAAGGTCTCCCATCGTCTCAACAATCTAGCGTCAGAAGCCCTCTAGTTGACAGAGACCACGTCATTGGGACCAAAAAACCATGTATGAGCCAGTCGGCTCACTCTACTGGAGCCCTGCGCCCATACATGGGTACCAGTTACTAGCCGCGCAAACGGCAACGTCTTCTTGGAGCCGAGTGACCGGCTGTACTAGCAGTGGGGCTCGCTCACGGCTAATGGGATAGCCACGGTTATCTCTAATAGGGAGTTAAGGGTCATGGTGGCGAAATTCACCAAAAGACCTCTCTACCTCTCAAAAGGACAAACAGTGGCTACTGCAAAACCCATCCCACTACCGTGGTAGGCACTCCCATTAACCTCATGGAGGTATTGGAAGCAACCGGCGAGCAATCGCCAAGGGGACAGAAGCCTATCAAGAGCATGAAGCGTGTTGCTAATGAGAACCAACAACAGTACATATAGAAATCTGTCAACGAACTTCGCGAGAAACGAACAAAGCCTCCTAAAAAGGAGAAGCTGATGATAGCCGAGGTAGTTGACATTTCTGGGATTGACACGCCTTTTCACGCTCTAATTCTGGCAATGATGGATACGCACGTAGTCATGTGGTCAGGAAAGCCTGGCGAAATAAACCAAGCCGAGCATGTCATAGACCTAAAGCCGGACTTCCGGCCAGTTTCGGTACCACCTTACCGGGTTGGTCCGAAAACCAGGGAACTGGGACAAGCCGAAGTCGGTCGGCAACTACGCGATGGCGTTATAGAGCCCGCTGAATCAGAGTGGCTTCGCCGGTCGTGTTAGACCCAAGGAAGACGGTACTTAACGCTTCTGCGTTGACTATCGACGTCTCAACCTAGCAAAATTGAAGGACTCATACCCGATTCCTCGGATGGATGAATATATTGACAACCTGGGAGAGGCGGATATCTTCAGTACCCTGGACTGCAACGCCGGGTACTGGAAAATGTTCTTACGGGAGAAGGACTGAGACAAGACGAAATTTACATGTCACGCAGGGAAGTATGGCTACGTCCGCATGCCTTTTGGACTCACAACCGCTCCCGCGACATTCCAAAGAACTTTGGAGATACTGCTCTCACAGTTTAAGTGGAACCACTGTCTTCTATATCTGGACGATATTATTGCTCACTCGCGTGACGTGGAGAGCCAAATTGAGCATGTTGACGACATTCTCAAAACCCTCAACAGGGCAGGTGTTTCGTTGAAACTCAAGAAATGCTCGTTTTCCACGAAAAAGGTTCGATATCTCAGTCACATCATACGACCAAGCACACTGGATATCGATGAGACGTCTACCGCATCGTTCAAGAGCACACGAGCACCTAAAACATAGTCCGAGATCCGGTCCTTCATGGGAATGTATGTGTAACGTGTATATAAGGTTCGTCAAAAACTTTTCACATGTAGCAGAATCGCTAAACGCGTTATTGAGAGATGGGCAACCGGCTAGAATAGAGACGTGGGGATAGAAGCAAGAGGCCTATTTCCGTCAATTGATAGAGGCTATCTGCTCCCCGCCCATCCTGCGACTTCCCTGTCGGGATAAGCCCTTTACAGTCCACACGGATGTGTCCGATTAATAGGTCGGCTGTGCCCTCTTCCAAAGCGACGAGGAAGGTAAAAGACACCCTATCGGGTTTTGGAGGCGTTCCCTGCAAGGGGCTGAACGGATCTACTCCGCTGCTGAAAAGGAGTGCCTCGCCATAGTGTGGGAATTACAGACCTTTCAGCGTTACCTTGCCTTTGAAAGGTTTACCTTTTAAACACATCACGCAGCTCTCCACTGGATTCTAAAAATCGTAGAAAAATAAGGTCGCCTTGTGCGATGGCGCTTACGGTTTTCAGAATTCGATTTTGAGATTCAATACAAGAGGGGACGGCTAACACGCAAGCCGACGCTCTTTCGAGACTGCGATTCGAAAAGGAGACTGTATTCGCCCCAGACGCGGACGTCGTTCCAGTCTACGTTGCGGCAGCGACAGAGGAGGAAGAAGAAAGCCCCAGCCACGGGAGCCGCGAAACTGAATTCCATTACGAGGATTGGGCTGAGCACTAAGTGGCCCTGGTCAACGATAAAAAACCACGCAAGTGGAAAGCGTGGTTCCCATTACATGCAGCGAGCTCCAAGTCGAAAAGCTCAGCGACGAGTTCTTTACAAGCGTTCGCACGCGTCTCAACACCGGGGAACTGCTATCCATTACGAAGGACCAAAGCGGTCTCCAAATGGGAACAATATACAGGCAACCGCAGTTCATTGCTCCCCATTCGCTTCGCGCTACGTTACTCCATGCGGGGAACCAGACCAAGATGGCTGGACACCCGGGCGGACGGAAGCTATATTACGTCTTACGACGGTGTTTCTACTGGCCATCTATGGAACTGTAAGCCTACAACACTGTGAAAAACTGTTTCATGCGCAAGGAATTACATCAAGCAGCTAAAACACGCGTCACAATTGAAGCTGTTCCCAGCGCGAGACCCCCTTGAGTATGTAGCGATCGACATTCTCGGAGAGCTCGTCAAAACACCTCTGGGTAACCGATATCTCCTGGTCATTACTGAGCTACTTGAAGCTAACGAAAACGGTACCCCTACGCTGGATCACAGCTAAAAATGTCACTCACGCGTTTTTGACTAAATGGGTCCTCAGCTTCGGGCCACCGACGTACCTCTTGTCCGACAACGGGCGACAGTTTACGTCACGGTTTTTTATGGACATCTGCCGCATCGTGGGAAAGAAAAACCACTTTACAACTACGTACAAACCCCAGAAAAATGGGCAGGTGGAGCTTTATAACAGCACCCTCGTGCAGGCAATACGACAATTTATCGCGGACCACACGAAGAACTGGGACCTGTACTCCGGCCCCGTGACCTACGCGTATAAAACGCAGCCCCACAGCTACACAAAAGTGGCTCCTTTTAAGTTGTTTCTGTCGAACCCTCACGAACCACCGGGCATTTTACCAGTCCAGACAAGCTGTAACTCTCCCCGAGCGAGTTCCGGCATGAATGGAAACAATGGCTCAGTCACCTGATGCAATCCTCGGACTTGGCCTTGCAAGAGGCGTAGCATCGCTACAAGCGAGGGTTATACAACCGCATCCGGCCTCTAAGCCAACCCTTCGCCCGAATGCTTACGCATTTTTAAGAATTGACCATCCAGCGACGGACGAGGGGCACCACCACAAACTGGCTCCGCTCGGCACGGGCCCTCACAGGATATAATCCGTTTCGGAGGACGGTCAAACTCTCGTACTCGACCTTTGTAACCCCGAAAACCCTACGATCGAGCGTGTCTCAAATGCCCGGGTTGTCCCCGCCCCAAGACTGCCTGGATCGGCATGGACCACACCCGACGCTCACGCGTCTCAGTCAACGTCGCAGACCGTCGGGCCACCACCTGCCAGAAATGGCCTCGCCGACCTGCCTGGCACTCGAAAAAACCCCGATTGGGTATCGACGAGGCTCCCCACAGTCCAACCACCCACGGAGCTTATTCAAACCGCCTACGCGGAGAGCGCCAGGGCCGTATCAGACATGGAAACCCGGCCATTCACTCCAGTGCGTCCGCCCTAAGACCCTCACCTCTCACCCGCTAATGCGGAAACCCATGAGACAGACCAACCGGTTGTCCAACCGACACCGACACCGATACCTCGAAGTATAACGCGCTCAGCAACGGCCCTAACAAAAGAAGCCGTGGGAAGGCAGATTACCAAACTCGCCAGGCGAACACGCACACCTCGAGAGACACCTTCCGCTGACGCGGACCCCCACGCGGGAATACGTCATCAATCCAATTTTCTCTCTCAAGATTGCCGATGGATCCGAGAACACAGTCCCTCCCGGGACTTGCCTCTACCGGGTCCGCTGGCACGGCTTTGAAAGGTGGGACGACACCTGGAAGCCCATTGCTCACCTACCTCGTTCACACGTACAACGATATTATCGAAAGACAAAGATCCCTCTTCCCACCGATATACACGACGACCTCGCGGGCTAACTGTCCAATATGTACACACGAGGCTCGCATGTCTCGTACTACGCTCTGGAGGAGGGTGGGGCGTCACATTCGATTTCGCGTTCGCATGCAGTAAGTCAATCGCCTCGAGCGAAGGAACGGGAATAGAGTTAAGACGGAATATAAGTGCTGCAGATAAGCCTTGGTTTATTCTCTTAAGTCTACCTCACACGTACCGACCCGAAAGGGGCACCAAGAACCTAACGCTAACGCGTAACTAACGACGCTGACGCTTGAGCGCATGCACGTAGCCATGAAACTCGGCTTCGTCACCCTTCAGCTCGTCATACTCGAAACCAAACCGACACTAGCGATGAATCCCTTGATCACGCGAAGGCAGTCTTCACCATCCTCTGCATGATCGGCCGAGCCGCCAGGGGCTGCGTAATAAGGCAAATGCGGCGCAAGCAAGACTGTCGGAAGAGGAGTAACTACCCTAGGAGGCACAGGCGTCACTCCGCGGACAGGCGTAGCCATGCGACGAGGCGTTCCAGGAAGTCGACCGAGTTATCGGAATTCTCAGCAAGCTCCGGTGACGGCGAAAGATCCTGGTCCCGATTCACTTGCGGGGCGACTTGAGAGGAAACCGCAGCCTGACCTGGCGGCGCCAATACCAGGGAGTTAACCGTGATAGAGGGATGGAAACGCGGGTGAACAATAAGAATCGCCCGGTGCGTACGTGTCGCGCCTGTGCCGCTTCCGCGCTGGAACGGGTCCGATTCATCGGGTTGTTATAGAAGAAGTCCCCACCGGAACCAACAAAACCGGCGCGAGTAATCGCTGGCCGGATTCTCAGGCCGATGGGACCACTCACGGGGAACCGTACTCCAGCCACAAGCCTCTATTTATCGAAGGAAGTACAGGAGCTCATCCGCTTTCGCATGGGATCCCAACACCTGGCCAAGGTCCAACCGCCGGACGTATCTGATGAAGAGCAGTGAAATGGCCCAGAGATGTAAGTTGTCACAAGCGTTCCAGAGAACGTATGCGGCAACCCGCGCAGCGCACTCGGTGAAGAATACAACCCACCAACCGCTTCGCGTGGAACTCCAGAGCTCACCCTGCACGAAAGTGAGAAACTACGGCAGCTCGGCGAAAGAACCACGAGGAACCCCCAAATCGCGCCAGCGAGAGTCGACTGCAACGAATCGCTTCTGAAGAGAATTGTCGGTTAGCGACCCAAATTCCACATGATGGTGTGATACCAGGCAACCGGTTAGACTGCGCATCTTCCTCTCCGCTCGCGCGAACTCAGAAAAGGCGCGCAAGTGGCGCTTCTGGACGAAGCGGAACTCCAGCGGAATGATCGCACGCGTGAACATCAAAGCGTCGTTCGTCACGTCGAAAAATCCCTCCCAGGATCGCAACGCCTCAGGGCTCAACTCGCTCATGCGACGGGCGTGGTCGTACTCCATCTCATTACGAGCCACCCAGCAGTCCAAATCCCAACTGCTTGGATACAGCAGGAAGGGAATTTACCGGCGAACATGCCGGTAAACCCACCTGGTGTGACTTCTGCGGGCGACCGCAATGGATGAATGACGCCTGAAGCGCAACGATTCATCGTCAACAGCAAGGAAAGTGCCCTAAAGCCGCGTGGAAAGCGCAAGGGCGGGCAGGTTTCCGGGCAACAGGTCGGCACGCGCCTCACAAATGCAGTTTCCTGCACGGCATCAAGATTCATCCAAGGGCCTCGTGAGAGGAGCACTGCGGCAGCGCCGTTCTAGCTGTTTTTAAGCGAGTAGTACGACGACGGCGCCGGAAATGTCCTTTGCGCTTGCGTGCTATAGACCTCCAGGTGCCGGTTCACGTACTCAGGGCCGTTCGTATAACCCTGGCCACCCAAAACCTCCTCGACGACATCCGGTTGCGCGGGCGGAACTAAAGCGGCTGGTACCGAAGGATGGGCCGGTATCGAAGGAAGGGGTGAGGCCGAAGGATGGCCAGTGATGTTCGACATCGAGACGAAGAAAGGGGCCTGACGCGGGAAGCCGCTTGCCCCGCGACCACCCATGGAAGCCAGAACGACAGCTGTCGGTCCCAAGATACTAGGTGGGCCACCGCCAACTCTGCAGGGCGCACCCGAACGCAAAGACGTGGAAGAGGAGGAAATTTTTGCCTCATTCTAGGCGCAATTGACAGCCTTCGCGCCCAGCGACTTCGTCAATTTACTCCTTCGCGGGATATATTCTTCACGCTCCACCAGGTGAAAGCGGGAAACTGCAATGGAACCACACGCAGGCGCTGACTTGTGGAAGCACGAAGAACGCAACGGCGGAAGACGAAAAAGGGAACGCGATCGCGAGAGGGAAGACGAGGGGAGATTGGAAGGTTCGCGAGAGCGAGTGGGGGATGATGGTTGCGAGACGGCGGCGGAGGTGAATGAAATTTTCATGACAGGAGGGTACATGGTCAAATTCGAATTACCGAAAAAGAACGCGCCGTTACCGGCTGAAGTAAAGACTATCGCGGTGACCGCTCTAACGTCGGAGGGGGTGATGTGGTGCAATACTAACGCAAAAGAGTATGGAGTTCATGATCCGAAAATGGAGTCACATACGACTTTCAGATCATATAAGTCCAATTTCTACGCTCACGCGTTTGGTCGGCATTCAATGTCAAAATACATTAATCAGGCCCGATTCTGCCATTCGCCAATTTGCATCGCTTCAAATTAGCTCGAATCCTATGGAAACTGGGCAACCGGCAATGCAGCAATGCATTTACGCCACGGGCCTTAATTAGGCATGAATTTCTCAATCTGAAATTAGGACGATTTTCATCCATGCAAATCGCCCCCATTTCTACGCCCAAACCGAGAAATCAGAGCACTGTACTGCTCATACAGCACCGCCTTCACTGGCCAAGATGTTTGCACGGGCCACTTGCATTCAGTGCAAGTTGATCCGCCATTTCTACAAAACCACAGAGCAATCGGAATATCCGGAGATGCCTTTGCTGCTCTCCTACCTGTTCAGGGATAACAACAAAGGTCACGCTGTTTTTTCTGAGCCGATATCGCCGGATTATTCGTCGGGCTGGGCAAGGCCGTTCACTTTACCGTACCTGGTCAGGTCTACGGTACCCCAGTGAACTCGCGCGTTTGCACGGCTTTCCATAATTTAGTGTTCCTTGGCCCGGTAAGGGGAGGCAGTATATATGCAGTCGCGTTAGCGGCAATTTATGGGATGGAGATCATCGATCCTCCGGTGAGAAGTAAATTTTTTTGGAAAGTTTAACGGGACAGAGTGCAACACACCAAAGTGTATTTCAGAAAGATACCGTACTTAACGGTCTTCTCCAAGTCTACTGTACTTACGTGCCTCTTGCGCTACTGCAGCTTACAACCGATCGCTCGGATGCAGGGCCCATTCAACGTCGCACCCGAGCACTCGCGTGACAGCCAAGCTACTGTATCGGCCAGACTTCGGCTGGAACTCGCAACTCGGGCAACCGACATTCATCATTGCGGAATACCGCTTCGCCTCACGGCTTCCGCCTTGCCATCTTTGCCCTCAACCCCATAATCCTTACGGGTTCGTCTTTTCGCTACGGAAAGCAACCTCGTTTCACACCGTAATCTTCCCTCGCTGTCCTGTCCGGCCCTGTTTAAACCATCATCCCCGGCCAGTCACGTGGCTTTTTGCTCTTCTTTTCATCCGTTCTCACGGAAAGTTCTGGGACCCGACGCTTTTGCGCCACTATATACCACATTACTGAGCCACCTCGAAAGAGCGACCTCGAACACCCTTCGTTGCAATTGCTTGCTTTTTCTGTTGTTTTTTGTGTGTTCTTTCGCTCACGCGCATCCGTGCTGAAAGATTTGCACGACAATTGGGAGTTCCACTGTAAGTGGACCGGGTAAACCGACTTGACGTGAGAGCCACGAAAGAACGTGCCGGAAGAAGCGATATACCGCTACTTCACGGCATGGCGGTACAAGCGACCTCTTTGTAACCAACGGATCGCCCGTCCATCTCCCATTTTCATCGCCGCCAGCCGAAAGTAGTCAAATAATTGACGGCCCAGGGACGAGCCTGGCCTTTAAGGGGGGGTTTAGGGATAAGGAGGTACTAATCCTTTTTTCCAAAACAACGAGAACATCGGTCATACGACCGGTGTTACCCCCCTCCCCAGCGTTAAAAAGTCATTACAAAAAGATGATGAGAGTAGTAACAAGTCTGCGGGTGGTCGTCGCCGATTTCACTAGGGGGCGCGCAGGGATCCAGCACCGCCCATCTCTCGCCCCCGAGCCACCACCAAATCCACGCGCCTGGGTGGTGTGACACAACCACACCGTCAGCAGACGGCATGTTTGCTAGAAAATCAACACAAAGGTGCGCAGAGAGGCACTGTGCCATGCGTAGCTGCGGGCGCAACATAATATCTCGAAAATCAACGGTCCGCCGACGTTTGATAACCAGACCCTAAGAGCTTTTTAGAAAACAAAGCCTTAAAAACACGACCTTCGTCAGGAGTACTCTGTTAAAAAGGGCCGTTACTAGAAGGATGATACTGCCTGGCAGTCAGAAGAAGACCGGGCGTGTCTTTTATCTATATTATCAACAGGGGCGTTGGCCCCAGCACCCTTCCCCCACGCCCTGGCGCCCGGCTACTATGGACGCCAAAAGCCTACTTTGTGGGACCACAAAGAGCCCACCGTGGTCCAATCACCAACCCGCGAACCACAATATGATTAGCTCCTACCCCTTTCCAACTCGTACTAGTCATCGGCACGGTATGAGATACCAGGCGAATAGCGCCCGCGGTCGTAGTAGTCGACTTCGTGGTCGCCACAACCATGGTAGCCACCATGGTCGCCCACCGTGGCCCACCATCCCGCCGCGGGTCACGATCACCGTCGCGACTCGACGTCCCACGCTCCAGTAACGCAAGAATAAGCTCATGGATGGCATGGAGCCGACCCGAAAGGTCGTCGTTACGACCCTGGGACGCCGAAAGATGTCTGGTGGCCTCCGCAAAGTTCAATTGGAGGCGCTCGACCATCGCTTCCAGAAGCTGGCGCTCCCGCTCCGTCACGGATCACTCAACGGTCGATGGGGTACCCATCTACTGAGGAGGCTCGTCCGCCTCGTTTTTATAACGTAGGCCGACAATCCCTCCAAAACCTGCTCTCCCGACGTGGTAGGCTGCGTCTGCAGACGATCTCCAAAGCAGACGCGAACCTCGGAAACTGCGACAGAAATTGCGACGTTTCAATACGCTTGCGCAACAACCACCCTCGTACGCTCTTCCGAAGACCAGACGGTCAGCGGAGGAACACGATACCCACTCGGTCCATGAACCTCGGATCCAGGCCGCGAATCGACCCACCCGGCGCTTACGAAAAAGCCCGGTTGTACAACCGGCACCCTCCGTGGCCCGTCACGCCCACTGGCGTCAAATGCGTGATTAAAACCGGTATACCCCGGGGCACCGTCAGCCGACGGACTCCAGACCAGGTCAACGGTATAAACATCAATGGACACCGCCGACCTAGGTATCCCCGCCCCGCTAGACAGCCTTAGAGCGTGTTGCACAATAAACGGGGGCGCCGCCTCGGTGGATACCCATCCAACGAGTCGGCGCACCTCAACTATTGCGCTGGGTCACCCCACGGAGTTTTTATAGCCTCCATAGGGTCGAGTAACATGAACCGATACGGTTCGTGAAACCCATAGAACCTCATCGAGAACACCGATGCGGGCGGGAAGCTTTCCGCAGAGCTTAGTGTCTCCACTAGGCGCATCAAGTTCCACTCCGAGTCTGACGTGCCTGGGAGAGACGGTCTAGCAGCTACACCACAGGCTCGGATTGAAGGAAAAGATGCGCGCGCTCGCGCCTCACGTCCAGAACCCCGGTCGCTATCAAGTGCCAGTGCATCAAATCCGCTGCACGCGCGAACCACGCGTGCATGGACGACATAAGCGGTTCCTCGTACCGGCGAACTGCCTCCGCCAGCAGACGGAGTAAAAGTTTCTCCGGGTACAGAATAACCAGAGCCGGAGACTTCAGCGTGAGCCCACGCGGAAGCCCCGACCACAACACCTGCATGATTGCGAACAGCTGTTCGCGCACATCCGCGTCGGCAAGGTTACACAGTTCGCGATGGAACCGTCCGCGAGACCGATTACCCCCGGTGTTCAATGCGAGCGGGTCTCCGTACATGATGGAGAGGCTGGTGGTAACCAGAAGCGCCCTCCCCACTGCTCGCTGGCCAGAGAGGGCCGTGGGGAAGCCCGTGTCCGTAAACAGCCGTGCCGTGGCCTGGGGCCACAACCGCCCCTCGAGGAGTACCGGCTTTTCTTTCCCGCCCCGGCCATGCTGGAAACCCCACTCTCTCAAATTTTAGAGCAGTGGGATTCCGACGGGCAGTCCACTGCGAATCGAAGAGACGCAATTTCCGCAGGTCTGGTAGCTGCAATTCAGGCGTGCCACTAGCCGCGGCTGGGCCCGTTGGTAAAAGCAATTCTCGGCAGCCCAGCCTGAAACACGAGCTCTAGCTCGAGCTCTAACCTCGTACCAGGCGGGTTTGCGTCATGCAAGAGGGCCAACGTCACGAGTGACCTTGGCGCGGGGATCCATCCCGCCAACTCGGGATAGTCGGACAGCTGAGTACCCTGTAGATGGTCCGCAACTATCTATTCACCGTGCCGTGTGACCAAGGGCGCCATGAACCACAAAGAAACAGTACGAGCGACGAGTAGTGACACCAGACGGAGCACCACAGCGGCCCCGGCCGCACAAAGACGATCTCGCATCCGTTCCCGCGCTGCCAAGGGCGATTCATCCGTCGAGACGGGTGCAGAGACCGCATATCCACGACGGTTAAGTCACGGGGACGCGGACACCGCCCAGGAGCACAGAAACCGGATGGGACGGCCCCGAAGTGCCGGCCCACGGGCGTCGAAGCGCGGCTCCGCGTTCTCCAGTCCGCCGAAATAGACCGCACACTCTCAATCTCTTCGATCGCAGCCAAATACTAGGCCGAAGGGACGAGCTTGTCCTCGCTGGTAGAAATGACCCTTGCTCCCATAGAAAGCCGGACCCGCGCGCTCTAGGCAGCAGCCAAAGGCCCCGGACCGGACACGGCCGACGCTGAACCAGCGCCGGCATACACCTGTACCGAACGTTATAGCCCGACGTCGTCGTGGCTGTGGCAGCGGATACGGTGCTGCTACCCATTCTGGCAGCAAACTGCAAGGCAGCTCGGAAAGACGGCTCAATCCCCGCCGCACCGGCAGGCGCCGGAACCGTGCCAGCGGGTCCGGTGCAGGGAGCAGTAGGGGTATCACCCCCAGTGGTGGTTGTTCTTCGACCCTTGTTGGGCGACGGAACTCTGTCCAAAACCCCTCGGGTCCTAGTAGATTGACCGCACTCGGGTAGCTGTGGAGGGATGCGCAAGAATCCAGCCTCACTCCTCCCCCGCGCCCGAGCGGCCCTCGCACTCTCACACCCGGCTGGCATAGGGGCGTCGTCAGCAACTGAAGAGGAACGACCCGCGGAAGCCCCCACATATGAGGTGGAATCGCCAACGCCAGAAATACTGCCAGGCGCGGACGCGCCTTCGTAGTTCAAATCACCCCGGCCCATCACGTGTCGTCGCAAGCGGAGGGCGGCTGGAATGCTGGAATATCTGGCTTCGAGTGACGCGGGCGAAGGAAGAAAAGTTGGTCTCTTTCGTTGGAAAACGAAAGAGGGCGAAAGACTGGTAATTGTACGAACGAATGTTAGTACATAACCGAACCGAAGCCAAGGAAGTGGACTTGTCGACAGACGATTCCAATCCATTTAATACTGCCCTGCAGTACTCAGTGGCCAGACAGAAGAGTGAGTGGGGCGGTAGGCGCCCTCCATAGGCGGTCACTTACCACTTCCGGTTCCCCCTTGATCCTCCCCACCCATGCAGTCGGTCACGACGCGCGGGTGTCGCTTAGGTAAAACCCGCATAGCTGGGGGTAAAAACTGCCGTTGGACAACGGCAGACACCAAATTGATCTGGTCCAACTGCCGTTAGAAAACGGCGGTTACCAGATTAAATGTCCCTACCGCAACGAGACGGTGCGGTATATATGGGGCAGGAGGTTTATTAGCATCCCGCCCATCCGGGCCAGAAGCTCCTACTGTGGTAAAGTGGCTGACGGAATCGTGCGATTGAACGTAGCGGATGCCTGTTGTAGTCTCGGGAGCTAACTCGCCGTAACTAGAGGGACTGGAGTGGGAGAGTCGCACTTTAGATCCGGGAAGATCCAATACCTCTCAACCTAGAAGGGTCGAGGAGCGGTCCTCTTTTTATGTGACTCTCCAGAGTCAACAAATTTACTACGGTAAGCATCTAGTACTGTAAAACAAACCATAAATAGAGGGGGTGCACTAAAGAGGGGAGCGAAGCGGGCTTATAGTCGACTACAGTAGTCCATGTAAAGCGGGGGAAGAAGTCCCCAGAAACTGTACATGGCAAGGGGAATACAGCAGGGTACAGCGAGGATGCCTACACCAGCCGGATCTGGACCCCACGTTTCACGGTCCATCCGGCAAGGTTTGGCCCATCAGATGGAGGAGATATACAGTAGCCTGACGGGCCACTGTATTAAACCTACCCCCTTCTTTTTCCCACCAGGTGCTGTACGGTTGTATAGTAGGTCACCTGCGTAGGGGTTTCTTCAGCACAGCAGTGCGAAGATCAGGCCAATTTAAAGCTATAAAGTACAGGTGCTACTTCAATGCAGTACTGCATTAGAGTAGACCGATGAACGTTGCGGCGCAACGGCCCACATACCGCCGTCGCGTACACTTGTACGCGACGGGTAATAGTACTTAAGCAGTCGGGCCTTCGGCCGGCGTGCCCGACTACAGTAGGTAGCTTTCTCCACCCTTTCTTCCCCCGCAGTAAAAATACGTTTACTGCAATCTTCCTCGCCTTCCATCCCCTTTATAACCCTCTACAGAGCAAGCCCTCTCACCCGTTGTCCAAAGGGCTGAGTAGCGCAAGCTCCTGGCCGTCTGGCTCAAGTCCCTGCTGGACGTGCGACCAGGCATATCTGTGTGAGCAAACACACGCCACTCGGGCCCTCCTCCTCGCAAGTTTGCGAGTTGTCCACCGATCCACCTCTCTCTCTCGTGCTGCTCTCGGTCTTCTGCCGACGTCGACCCAGTCCCGAGTAGTACCACAGCGCGCTAACTGTGATACTACACAGATAAAAATGCAAGGTGCAGAGAGGCTCGTATGTATCAATGACTCTTCTCTTTATTCAACGCATCTTTACAATATCAGTGAAGTCATCGTCACTGGTGATCCGATCTGGGAGTATGGAGTCTGCAATATACCGGACGGTTAAAAGGAAAAATTTCTGCACAACCAATGTATCTTACTTGGCCGTAAGCAGTATGCTGTGTATCGGGTTGCACTCTATGCCGACCGCTTCAAACAGGAAAAGTCTCTAGCGAATACGCGGTACGTGGGCGGTTTATACATGATTAACCTCGGCCTTTCACTTGAGAACCGGAAACGCACAGCGTTCGCTAGTTTTAGAACACTTCGCCACAGGGTCAAGACATGAATGGTGATGAACCTACTGATTGAAGATCTATTGGAAGCAGCCGTGAACGGAGTGGACGAAATCGATGCGTTTGGACGAAAATTTAAGATTTACATCGACGATGTAGGGTTCTTTGGGGACTATCCAGTGGCGACCGCAACGGGCGACCTCAAAGGAAACACGGCGAATTCATTTTGATAATTTTGCACCATGAAGAAGGGGAGGTAATTTGGATCGGACGACTGCTAACGTTGTGTTTTCATAGGAGATTAATTCGAGACGGATGGGATATATGCGTTTAGAGGAGCGCGCCCGGATGATCCGGGCAACGAATATTACATCAGCTCTGCGAAAGGTCTTTGAAATGCGCTGTCCGACAGAGGCGTGCGCTGAAAACTTTTTGGGGTCAAACTGGCTACGGCCCTCCGCCGCACAACAAGTGATAGAACAATTGTACCATCTCTAAATACAGGCGTAAGTAAAGTAATACCTGTACATCCTGTTTCGTACGAATCTTCTTTAGGCATAGCAGGAGTCCCCGATAATCTGCTGAAAGGCCTAATCAAGAACACACTGCTCGCATGCTGCCACCATCTGCATTCGGACGAGTTAAGAGGGTAGTTCGAGATTAATACCACTTCGGACGTCGCCTAGAACGGACTGACGAGACAGCGGAATATTTTTAAATGAAACAAGTCTGGAACAATGACCGATCTCCACTCAATGAAAATGACTGAATTCCTCTCTTTCCAATTTTTTGCTGCCTCTTTATTTCGTATGGAGTTCAATTGTACGACTAACCCTGTTTTTATTCCAGAAAAACTTCAAGATGTCGTCACAGAGGTATACCGTAAGCCGTGTAAGTAAACTGATCCGACGGGAGACATGGACACGGTTGAAGGGGCCGGCCGGCTTGAACATTATGGAAACATTCATGCAAGAGTAAAAAAGTACGTTCAAGCCTTGAATGATTATATCACTGATGGAAAGACCCAGACCGCCTCCTCGATAATCCCAACGCGCATCGTCTTTTGGAGTTCTGGATCATGACCATCCCTAATTTCAGGCATACTCTCAACTGTTCTGAAATCCTTCTGGAGCGTACGAATATATCTTTCAAGTAATGGTTAGAGCACAATACAAACCCGGATGTACGTCTTTCAGCAGTTGAAATGGCTATTGCCAAATTTTGGCACCATAGAGTGCATTCGCTGTTCAGGTACTGCAAAGTGTGTGACAAAGAAGTCAGATCATGCTCATAACTGGTACGGAGGTTAAATATAGGGCAAGAGGGTTTCCAAGTCTTCAGAAGTACAAGTCGGGCCTCCTTCTTGCATGAATTTCGGGAATGTATTGAGCATGCTCTACGTGAACCGGTACTGCCCATGATGTCAGGAAATGGTCAGCTTTCCGCATTGTACGGAAACGCGTGAGCTTGGCAGGTGATTTTTCATGAGCAAGATATATGTCGTACGAAATACATAGACATAGGTTGAGGCGAAGTCCTCGAGGAGGAGAAGGAAGATGGATTGTAAATGCCGTACGATGATTTCTATCAATTCGTCCGCTATTTCCAAATAGAGGAAAGTAGAACTCGAAATCACAACTCCCCCTTCCTTATGATTCGTATTGGCGAGCCTGTCCCGGCGCTGGCTAGAAAAGAATCAGAAGATGAAAGTGTTGTTCTAAGGACATGCAAGAGTAGAAAGATAGGGTGTTTCGCTGTCGTAGCGATGTTGAAGACAAATGTAGGGCGTGTGTGGGTTTTTGAAATGGGCTCAAGCCGGGTAAAGGCGGATGGTCATGTAGGTCCTCAATAATGAGAGTCTTGTGCCTAAACAAGAACGTACGCCGCGTAGTCCTCGTACATGTTTGTGACGACGCGTGCGACGTTCACTGGAATAGTTGAGTTCTGAATCATTCAAGATACGCACAACAGGGTGTGATTTACATAGTATTAACTCACATAGACGGCTATCCACCACACATGGGTTTAATTGTTGCCTTCACGAGAAACTTGGTCAAGTGCTTTTTGTGGTGGCAAAGTAACAATACGCGACGTCTACTTACCATGGGCCAGTAGAATAATTCGAATTGTATCGTAGTTCTGTACCAATAAAAATACATTACAAGTATCGTACTGGTACGCATGCATATTTACATGTGCCTTTTTCAATTCGGTACTAGTGCAATTAATAGCGCAGATACGGAATATACTGGTTCCGTTCCAGGATATGTTATCGAACGAACCAATCGTTCTATAGTACGGTACGATTACTTTTCGATCACGGATGTTGATTCAGTACAGTTACAAGACGAAATTACTTGTAGTACTGTACCGGCGAAATCCTTCGTACAGTGTTGGGAAATGGCAATTTTTTCCTGTTACTTTACTACTGCATTAATCGCATTCGCCTCGGTCGTGTACTGGTACAGTAACAAGGAAATCTTTTCCTGGATCTGTGTCACATAAAAACGGTCTATTGTACCACAGTTGTTCGAGGAAGTTACAACGCAGCGAGGCGGGAGGCGGAGGATGCGACAGCAGGGGGAAGGGGGAGGGTGTTGAAACCACTCCGAACTGAGCAAACATTTTCTCATTGAAACTCAGTTTCGACTTGATTGCGAGGAAATAGAATTTGATTCCGGTGAGTTCTTGGATTTGGGAAGACTTCAAAGATGCCTAAGAGTACTTAAAAGAACGAAAGAATTATTTTTGCTCGAGGAAGTGGTAGAAGATGTAGAGTAAGAGGGATCCGAGAAGGAGAAATCCGAAGAGGACGATCTGTTGTCCTCTTTCTTCTTCTTTGACTTTTTAGAATTTTCCCCGAGGAGCGGTTAGACGAACTGTCGGGCGGGCGGGATGCTGGGGCCACCTCGCCTGTGATTTTCTGAAAACTTATTTTGAGGGTGCGTCATGCCTAAAAGCCAGTTGTGGACTTTCCCGAAGGCTTGGGTCCAGTGAGTCCCATTCAGGCTGACGAAATTGTGGACCATCTAGGGTAAAGTTTCCCTTGTACGGTCGTTAATTATGTATTGTAAACGACTTTCGAGGCAATCGTTAGCCTCTGCGCGGTTGGTTGAAAAGACCCTTGATAATATTGAGCGCGATGTCGGGCTCGTCAATATTGTCATTGAAATTCGGCGTCAAAAGACTGTAGAATTCTTAGCGGAAGGCTTCGCCGTTTATTAACTCGCGAATTTGTTCAGCTGCATCCTAGATTACTACAACCACGCCTTTTTGAATGATCTCGATACCTGAATTTCGGCGGTCCTTGCGGTCTGCGTGTTGATATACGCGGCTTGAGACTTTGAAGACGACGTGTTACCTTCTGTCGCCTTAGGAGTCGGGATCCGGCTATCCATATGGCCGGGATAGCCTGGATCTTTGCGCGGGATTTGTCCGTGGCTGATAATGATTCGGCGAGGTTCCCCATGTCTCGGGGCGTAAGAGAATGGATCTCTGTACCCAAATCTCGAAAGATTTCGACTTGCGATTCGGGGTTTCCTTCGGTAGTCTGTAAGGCGGGGACGGTGGTGGCATACACCTCTTCCGTGTGGGCCATCGACTGCAAATTCATTCCATATTTCTGTTCGCTTGACTGAGGAGTCATGTTCTTGAGTTGAGACGACGGCGGTTGAGGCTGCGTTACCTGGGGGAACCGGGAACTCTTGGAAAGCTGGGATACGCAAGTCCGTCTCGTTTGTGTGTCTGGGATACATAGGGGTAAAGTAAAGAGTCTGATTAGTCACGCCAGCAAGGACCTGCGCAACGGCTTCTGCAGTCTGTTGTGTGGTGGCAGCCAAGAAGGCTGCGTCACGGTGTCAACTAAACGAACTAGAAAAGCCCATTAATAAACGGAAACATATGGAACTAGCGTTCCCAAGCGGTGAGTCTCAAAAATCTCAGAGAACGTGTAAAACGAATGAAAATGAATGACACTCGATGCGTATGACATTTTAACTTCTGGAGTTCCTTCTGCTCTGTGATTCTAACATCAATCTTTTCACCGACCACAGAAATGAACTGTATATTTTCAGTCCAAGTTCATTTAATTAAAATCGTGGACAGCAGAAAGTGACGAAAGTGCTCCATCTGGCCACTTACCTCTCACAGTTTCGGTTCTAAATCGAACATGGCGAGGGCCACTTGAATCTCACGGTACATATCCTTACACTGTTTATATGTGGATTTCGTGGCCGTAACCTGGCAATAAAAGCTACTGTAAATCGTCTTTTTATCCTACTGTGATACTGTAGCCAACAAAGAAAGACTTTGAATGGCCGTCAATTGAGAACATCCCAATAATTAAGGAACACACCCAAAATTCTGCAAGTTCCTGCACGAAGCGTCGCGAGGATAATATCATTACAGTAATGATCTAATTTGGATACTAGATAGTAACTAAACTTTACAATTACTTCTTCTGGTGCTTGCGCAATTTGGCAGCTCCAGCCATTGTGCAGCAGAATGCACACTACACGTCCTGAAAGAAGAGTTTTACAATAGAACAATGGAAAAAGACACCAATGCTTTCATTTCTGCTTTTATCCACTGTTGTATTGGCGAAGAAAGATCATACAATTCCTCGGCCGTTCTCAGAAACACTCCATGCTTGAAGAAAAAACAAGTGGTACAATTTGACTTCCAATTTTATGGAGAAAGCTCTGAAGAACATGAATATGTATTGGTAATCAAGGGTGATCTGAGCTCGTAGGTCTAGTTGGTTCCTGCTTTCAACCCTAATTATTGGACTGCAGCACGCGCTTTTCCCAGATGGATACGAAAATTTGGAGCGATGGAAATAGAGGTCTCGGATCAGGCTACCAATTTCAAGAACGAGGTTACGAAAACTTTGTTATCCGATGACCGCATTTTTCGCTCGTTTACTGTACCATACTCCCCGTGGGTAAATATAATGGCCGAGAACGTGAAACGACAAATCATAGCAAGATGAAGATATTTAACAACTGAACTGAAGCTTTCACCAGAGGAATGTAGTACAGTTATACAAACGGCGGAGTCAGCTCTCAACGAAGCACCAATTAAAAGACTCGCGAGAAACACTAAAAAGTTTCTACCTCTCTCCAATGGAATTTATGAATGCTAACTGACCTCGAAGGCCGTTACTACGAGATGAGCCACAAGCGGAGACCGTGAAACCCCTTTTTCTTTTGAGCGCGTTCAGGCATAGCAGTTCTATTTATTGATAGTATCCAAAAATATCAATGGAAGGAATGCACAAGACAATATGGAATACCGTTGAAATGAATCTATCACTCTAAGTAGAAGAAAAAAAAACATAGCAGAAAAATCGTGAATGCAAATTTCACAATTTGTGACTGCGTTTTGATACGCCGGGCCAACCAAAATGTGCACAAGCTCAATTTTTGATGAATTGGACCGCGAAGAATGGTTGATATAGTTAGTAAAGTTTTTTCGAGGTGGCTAAGCTCGACGGACCATCATTAAATTGCGCTCGCATAATTATCTATTGAACAAATGAATAAACTGCTGAAGTTCCCCCTGAACTGTTGGAGCTTTCAAACAGAGCATACGCTAACTACGAGATCGTCAAAAGAAGTCATTAAAAAGAGGTCATTAACTTTCAAAAGAAAACGGAGATATATTCGCACGTGTTGAAAGGTCTGGATTAATAGATATGTGCTATCGTACAAAGCAAAACATCATAGAAATATAAAAAGATATTCCGGATATTCTGTACGACTTTCTTTCAACTAAAAAAAGACTCAATATATTGACAAAGTAAGCCATAAAACGCCTTGGATTAACTAAATGAGAGATGAAACTTCGCGACAACTCTCAGGGCCTGTGTCGAAACAGGCACTGTTTGAAATAACCCTGCCATGTTCGACCCGGAGAATTAATTATATATCCATTTACTCATTAAATTCGGATACCCTCAACCACATGCGGAAGCCCCCTTGAACTGCACCAATTCCACACAGGATTTAAATGCTTCTGGCGCGTAATAAATTAGCAATCGGTGATAACGAAACCGTATAACAAAGTTTCATTATATTCTAATCTAGAAAATGCCTAAAAACTAACTACTAGCTGTAGTACAAAAGGACTGCAATAATTTAATTCCTCTTCGGCTTCTTAGAAGTCTTCCCGTCTTGACCGTAAATCGTAATACGCGCCGACCACACCAACGACTAAATAGACGAAAATCGAGAAGAAGGCCAGAAGGGAAAAAAGACGACTAAAAAAGGCAAATAAACAAGCAGTCCAGATGGATAAGGAAGAAAACCTCTCACCGCTAAAGCCCGTGAACAGTCTATTCAAATCGGCGGTAGACTATCGTACCTACCGTCTTCGATATAGTTGAACCTAATATGGAGGCAAGCAGTCGTTTAAAGTCCCTATGTACCGCAAACGGGCGGACGTCAAAATTCAAGGTGTAACCTCCGACGCATCCGACCTGGTGGCTATCATCAACTTCTTGAATAATTTCAAAGAAGCCTGCGATAAAAATTTCATAACCGAGGATACGGTGAATCAGCTCTTTCAATACTATCTAAAGGGCGCCCCGAAGAGTGCAGTTTGCAAGGCTTTGAAGTCGAGGGGTCTAAATCAAAGAGAAGTCCGGAAACACAGAAAAAGTCCCAAGGTATCGACTTACGCAGGCGTGGTCCAACTCCTTCTGACAAAATACGCGATCGATGAAATACTTTCGAAGGCTTTTGCGACCATGAACGACTACAAGAAGCCAAAAGACATGTATGCCGTTAGATACGCACAAAAAATCTCTGAAAAAGCAGAGTTTACCGGCGACGTTTTACCGGAAGAGACTCAAAAAAAGTCTTCCTGATCTTCTTGCGTCTGTCAATAATAGGCTACGTCCTAAGTCATCTGTTGCGATACCCAGACCAGCCCTTCGACTAACTCGCCCGATATCCCCAGAACGTCTAACACATGCAGTCTTCATCTACCGGTACCACGACTACAACATACTAAAAGAGAAGCAAGTCGCCAAATAGGACCCCAGTCAGTTTTCGAATACCCAGTTCGGTCTAAACAAAGGCTCACAAGATGGGAAGAAAGACTATAAAAATTATTCGAATACCTCAGCTTACCGCTCCCTTCAAGTCGCTTCTTCTCAAAATCACCCGTCTGTGGCATCCATCGACTCTTTCGAAGAACTCTTAGCTGCCTATATGGCCAATGCCTCTCCTATCCAACCGGGTCATTATCAAACTTTCCGTTTCTGTCAAGTCAATGACCACCCGACTCAGAAGTGCAAATAACTTGTCGCCGATAATAAAGAAGACTTTTAAGAGTCATGGAGGCAAACTACTAGACCATTTATAAACGTAGACGCTAAATGGGCCTTTTTTAAAATTACGATCACGGTCAAGTCTTAATTAGATCGACCGGTTGGACTCAAGGAGGCGCCACGGCTACTCAAACCCAAGGGACTTCAAGTCAGGCGGGAAACTAAGCGCGGAGCTTGAAGGGACTCCACCACCTCCGCTTCCGCCCGAAACAAGTCCCACCCCCCCTAGGCATGACTTATCAGTCGCTCCTCTAGAAAACTCCGGAGCCGCAGTCTTTTAATTAAAAACAGAATATATCCACTCCTGCGAAGACTTCGCAGCCTTCACCGACGCCTAATAAGTCTCCACGGCCGCTAAAGTACAACGACTATTCAGTCGAAGTGCCTCTCGAGACGGAATACAATGAAAGCCCCTTTACGGCCAAGAACTACAAAGTCGCAGCGAGTCCCAGTCTTATTTCTGAGCTAATTCTCGCCGTGCCTTTTTTGGTAGACACGGTTGCCACCATGAACCTCGTTTCTTTAAATTTCCTGTCACGGATGCGGCAGTCGATTTTTCAGCCTTTTAAAGGCAACATGGTAAAATCGGCTAACAAGTATTCGCTTGAAATTCTTGGCGTTATTCTCCTCTTTCTTACAATGGACTACTTACAAGTCAAGATCCGCTTCGGTGTGTTCCTAAATCTCTTCACTCGTGTCCTGGTCGGAACCCCCTTCGCTGACAACTTTTTCATGAGAATTGCCCCAACGGAACGACGCATTTTCCCTCGCGACTCACAGCTCGTGCCTATATTGATTGTCGACCAGCCGAAGCTGATCATGAACTCTGAAGACGAATTTAACACCGTCGAATCCACCAACTTGCCGCGCGAACTCACTTCCGCCGCCCAGGAACTTTCCAACCATCATGGGAAAACTGACAAACGTGTCCGAGTCGCTAAATATCAATGGTTAAAACCTTGGTCCCAAACCCCCATCATTTTCACGTGTCAAATACCGAGTTTTTTCTTTATCAGTTCCCACGATAAGCCGCTGTCCAAACGAATGACGATCGCTGCCAGCGGCGTCATGGAAATAAAACCTGACCGACCCTTTCACTTCTTAATAGCCAAACTTACGGCCACTTCATTGCAAATACCAAAGAAAATGTACGTGTCTCTGGCACAAGATGTCCCGCATATGCTTTTGTCCATCAAAAAATTTCACGGACTCAAGAAGTCCCACCATAAACCTCTTCCGTTAACGTATTGAAGACCGGGGACGGCCTTCAGGCTAATTAGGGACGGAAGACTCACGAGTCGAAAGGAAAGGCATAGGGGACACAGAAAGCACAAAGAAGCAGCTTCATAAGGGCCAAAGCGTTAAACTAGGCTGATCAGGCGAACAAAAAGTAAGCGGAGGAAGAAGACAGGCGCGAAAAAGTTCGTCTGGGCACGAAGTTTGAAAACCTTCGGGACAGGATTAAAAGTCTACTTTAGCCTTATCATTCGATGTGGAGTGGCCAGTTGGGATAGGTCAGAACGACAGAGAATCATATAGATTTGATGCCAAACTCTCTACCAGTCCATCAGGTCCCATGCAGAGCCGGACCAACTCGACGAGACATGGAACGGAAGGAGATTAAGACTATGTTAGACAAGGGATGCATAGAAACACCCAACACTGACTGGGCGACTCCTAAAGTCTTTTCCCCGAAACAGGACAGCTCACTCAGGTTCTGTGTGCACTAAAGGAGACTCAATTCAATGTCCGTCAGAGACTCGTCTCCCATCCCACGCATGAATGAATCCATAGACTCTCTAAGCAACGCAACTGTATTCTCTTCACTGGACTGTAACCAAGTCTACTGGGAAATTCCAATGACGGAGAGTGACAAATACGAAACTGATTTCACGTCGCACAGTGGTCTCTTCAGGTTAACGAGAATGCCCTGTGGTCTTAATAAAGCCCATGATACAATCCAAAGGGCAGCAGACGTAATTATAGCGTCTTTGAATTGGCAATAAGCGTTAGTATATCTAGACGACGCAATTGTATACTCAGTCTCTGTAGAAGAATATTTCGACCATTTGGACACTTTGATGGGGTTAATTCACAAGGCAGGTTTGACCCAAAAGCTTCACAAGTGTCACTTCATTAAGGAATCAGTCTACTATCTAGGCCATTTTGTCAGTCCCGGGAAATTTTAAGTCGCCACACGGGCTACAGAGGCCGTGGAGAAAGCACTCCCACCCCGGAAATTGACAGAAATCAGGTTCTTTTCGGCTCTCTCAAAATTCTACAGAAGATTCGTCCCAAATTTCTCCCGATTCTTAAAGCCGCTGAACCGCAAGCTGGAGAAGCGACAACCACTGAAATGGAGAGACTGAACAGGGATTTAAATGAAGGCCTTTAAAGACTTGAAGTCCAGGTTGATCACGCCGCCCATTCTGGCGTGCCCAAGGTCGGTCAATATTACATCATGGAGACTGATGCCTGTGATTTACAAGTGAACTACGTCCTTTTACAGGAAAAGGAAGTAGAAAAGACTCCAAAGCCGATAGGGTACTGGTCAAGGTCCCTTCTAAAAGTCTAAAAAGCGCTAAAAAAACCCACCGAAAAGGAGTGTCTCGGGATAGTCTAGGCAGTCTTGACCTTAAGTCCCTATCTGGAAGGCAGTCGGTTCACAATTCTAACCGACCATGATTCCCCACGATGGAAAATTAGTCTTTCCGATTGTTCTGGTCGATTCCTTACATGGAGGCCAAGACTACAAGATTTCGACTACTAATTAAACCACCGACCAGACGCCCAGCGAAAAGCGGCGGACGCCATGTCACGACTTCAAAAAGACAGTCTCGATCAAAAATACATCGACGAAGCCATAGTATTCATCAATTTCGCAGAAGAGCACTCAAAGGACTTAGAAGGCGAGACCGAGAAAGCGGAACAGTGGACCACGCGTCAACCATTAAACCTTCTAGACGAGGGGACTCTAAACCCTGGCCTCCCAGAATTCAAAGCCCTGGTGAAAGACCAAACGTACATTAAGCTTATCGAAAGGGAGATAATTCTCTCTCAGCAACGATAGGTCAACCTATGTCAGCACTATAGACAAGAGTCTAAAAAGACGTCAAGATTTTCCATCTCCAAGAAAATTATCTCCTTGTTTGCGTGTATTCTTTAGACGGCGCAGTTCAAACGGTCGTTCCGGACACTCTTCAGCCCAAATTCCTTTATCTGGCTCACTATCCATTGTTATCCGGACGCCCTCGTGCCTCAAAAATGTACAACTCCTTGAGATAGAAGTACTTTTGGAGCCAGATTGCAAACGATATATTTAAAACGGCGAAATACTTTCGCCAATTTTCCGAAGCCAGAGGCACGAGGTTCAAGAACCAAAAGCAAATTTATTTATCCCCGGCTAAGAAGCCGCTAGACTTAATATCCATGGATCTTCTGGGTTCTTTTTCCAAGACGGAATACGACTCAACAGACATTCTTGTCATTACGGACCGATTCTCTAAGCCGGCACAAGTGACTCCGCTTTCTTCGGTACTGCAGTCTCAGTCGCTAATACATTTGTGGAGAACTGTAACTGGGTTATCCCTTACGGTATATCGAATCTCCTTTTGACCAGTAATGGACCCCATCTTGTCGCTATGTTCTTCGAAGGATTTATTCCTTTAGGGGTCAAGCACGTGACTAAAACAGCCTATCACCCGCAAGGCAATGGGCAGACCGAAAGGTACAACCAAACCATGCTCACCCGCCTTCTCGTCTTTGCAGCCGAGAACTTTAAAAATTGGGATCGCTTCATTCAGCCGCTGACCTAAGCCTTCAACGCTCAAGTCACTCACACGACGCATGAGACTCCTTTCAGCCTGGTGCTCACCCGATAGCCGCCCGACATAATTTCCAACGAAAAGGGCCCTCTCCCGCAATTAGAAGCCCTCACGCCTAAATAATCCCGTCTCTTTTTGATGGAGCGCACGACGGCACTTGTGACAAATGCGACCAAACGGACGGAAGCACAACAGGCCAACTACAATAATTACCACGACCAAAATGTCCGGATTCTCCTCAGTATTCAACCAAGTGACGATGTCTTTATAGACAATCCCCCTTATTTGAGGCAGACAGCAGCCCAAAGACTGGCTGACGAGCTCAAGGGTAAACTTCGCAAGAAGCCCCACGCAGCCTAAAAAGCCTTACAAGTGATGGGCGAGTCCGTCAAATTAATCAAGGGAAACATCGACCACGTGGTCTCAATATACTGCCTGAAAAAGCCACATCCAGCCTTGGACCCAACGACTTTGAAACCTCAACGCCCTCATTCTGAGCAAACTGGCCTACTTAGCCTGCCTCATCAGCCACAATCTCCCCCGAAACTGTAGTTTTTGTCTAACGTATACAGCGACCATACTCCGCCACACATAGTAGGCAACGAGGCTCATCCGTCGGACAAAAGGCACCAGACCATAGAGGATAACGACGTACCGGCTAAACCTAGCGACAAGAATGACAGAAACCACGAGAACGAATGAGTAGTCGACCACCTGGTCGCCTTCTCTGAAAACCAACAATCCACGTTCTATAAATTCCTTCGGTGGGGCTACACAGCCTCAGAAGACACATGGGAACCCTCCATCAACATCCCGCACAACATGCGCGCGCGGTTACATGCGACTCAGGCTAAACAGACAACACATCAACGCCGACTAGCGCTTTGGCCTAAGAAGGGGCAGACTAACTAACCCCAAGAATCAGTAATTTTTCCAAGAAGGCTATAAAGAAAATGAAACAACAACATTACGAACTTACAGCAACACGCACAAGCCGACTAACAATATGCGCCAAACGTCAGGCATAAGACGAATAACGACGAACGCGCTTTGTTACGGCTGGACCAGACCGGCTCGAATAACCAACGCTGGCCCCATCAGGGGCGTCATGGACCTATTCAAGGGTATCAGAAACAACCCCCTGCACTGCACTGGAGAAACGCGCGGTAATACCAACCATTACAGAACTTAATTCGCTACGGAACTGGCCAAAGGCCACCTCGGATGTAAGACGCTGACCCTAAGCAGTCGCAGTAGCCAGCACAGCACGCTCGCGGTCCGTATTATCCTGAAAAAGAATAGCGCCAAAACGCTCGAGCCGACCACGGAGGTCGTCGATAGTTGACCCGCCCTAGTTCCGAGTGGCCGCAGCCAAGGCTTTTTGAGACTGATTAAGCTCTTCTTTTATGGCTTGCACCTGGGTTTAAGCCCCGTCGCCGTCCGCTCGCGTCTCCTCAAGATTCGTCTGCAGAGGCGACATGTCACGCTCACGAGCCGCAGGGTCGACCGATCGAAGGGAGCGCATCTCGGACTCCTTATACTCAACGTCCTCACGAAGACTAAGAATGGCCTCGTCGCGATACTACACCGTGCTCCGCAGTCTCACCAGCCACCGCAGAAGCCGACCGAGAAGCCGCCAAAGCACTAGAAAGCCGCTCCGCGTCCCGACGCAGGCCCTACATGGCTGCATTTCTCTGGGTCAGCTCTACAATGCGGTTCTCAAAATCCTTAACACGACTCTGGGTGGACGAAATACGACTATGAGAGGACGCAGAGTTGGCCTGCGTCTGACGCAAAGACGCTTTAACGAATGTACGCGAGCCTCCACTTCAGTCGCCCTCTCTGTGGCTACGGTCGACGCGGCACCCGTGACATGGACAGACTCTTCAGCCGCAGACACCATATCACGGAGGGTGGGCACAAGCGCCACTTGCTCTAGACCGACTCGCAAGACTTGGTTCAGATTTTAAATCGTCTGATATGACTGCTTTGCTAGAAAAGAACGGAACTCCACTAGCACTGGCTTAATCGACTCAACATACTCGGACGAAGGCCACCACGAAGCATGAGGCCAATTATGAGGAGTGCGCGGAGACTGAAGAGGTGGAGAAGGCATCAGAGGCTCTTCCTCCAGGTTCACATAAACCGAGGTGCCGACCGGATGGCCAGGAAGAAGGCCGACTTCGGGAGTCACCCACGGGATACGGTCCATACCCCGGTCAGGGCCAAGTACTTCCATATCGTATACAGTTGCTCCATGAAGCGCCAAGGTGGGCAGCATGGAGTAATATGGAGTCGTAACAGCCAACCACCTCTCGGAAACCGACTGAGCCATGCCAGTGTACATTTTTTTAAGCTTCTGGTTCCATGCATCAAAACCTTCGTTATTCATGAAACTTGTGGCTTCGGAACACAGCTGGGCCCAAAGAGTTCCCCCAACGTGACCACCGGTCAAAAACCGGGAATTCACCAGGACCCGCTCGCAGTATTCCTTAGTCTTCCTATTCTAAACGCTCAAGTTGGTCGTAACCGGCCCGAACTGTTTCGTGTTGCCTTGATTGAATACGGAGGTCTCGATTATTTCAATTGGCTCTCCCGTCTCGAATTTTTACCCGGCACAGTCTAACTCAACAGTTCAACCGTACTCTTGAGCCTGTCTTATGGCTAGAAAGCCCATCACCGGGTCTAACCCGCTCCACTCCAAGAAGTAGAATTAATTAACTTCAGCCAAAGTCGCAACGACCGCCCGAGGAAGCCTGAAGAGATGAGTCTTGAGGCCTGGATATTCGGAGCCGTGGTGTTGATCCGGCCCCTGGAACATATACAGACCCTCTGCAGCCGCTTGAATATGGGACAGAACGTAGTTATAAACCCATTCGCCTATGATAACTAGCTCCAAGACATTCCGATAAGGGCTCTATTCTTCATGAGACTGACGGATTGGGGTGGAATAGACCGTCACGAAAGAGGTGGTCACTGCCAAGTATCGAGAGGCTTCCCAGTCGAGTTTCCATTTGGCCGTAAGCGGCCAATAGAGACGGTCGCCATCACGATGGAACATTTGATGGTACTCCATCTGATTCCAGCCATAGGCGCAGACTGTAGAGACGACTCGACCCGATCGATCGGTCCTCGGCGATTCAGACCGGACGCGCTGCTCGGTTCATAAATCAGACTTCCAATAGTCGCGGTTGAGGAATAATAGTTTTTCGAAGCTCCCTGGGAACACCTACCGAAGATGAAAAGTCAGAGACCTTGCGGCTCTATTAGGCTAAAGCCTTTCGGCCACCCACCATAGCTTCATCCGAAGCGCGCATGCGTAGGTAACCTCCTCGCGGCACCATATTTAGGGGCTATTGAAGGCGAGGATCGATTATATCGAGTCTTGGTGGATTGCGGCCATGCAGACGCCCATTTTCTGTCTCCTCTCGAACCAACACGACTTATCAGACTCATACCAGAAGGCTGTTAGAGGCACTTTTGCAGGATCATAAGAACAGATGACGAAGAAACGGCCAGCATCGAGGTAGCGCTCATCGTCCGGGGCCTGGAGTTCGAGGTAATCCTACAGATCGTAAGGAGGCTCTTCATAGACGCGACCTGCCAGGACGGCGGCACGACTGGGTTCGACCGGATCAGGACTGCGGGGATGACTAACGAGCCAAAATCGCCCCACTCCCCGCGTCTCATGCCGTCTTTTATAGTCTCTATCACGGGGGAGATTCCCAAGTACTCTACATAAAGGCCGATAACCCGTTCAACTGTCACATCCCATGGCGGGGAGCCACCCGGCAGGGAACTGGCGCAGATATCGGCAGCTCGCAACCAGATTTCCGACCGGACTCGAAAGAAGGCGGACCCGACGCGAGTAGACAAACAACGGGCGAAGGCGCGTCCCGCCTGACTGAAGAGACTCTCGCATCCGACTGAGGAGCCGGAAACCCTGAATTATTTCAGCATGAACGGCGCGAACGGCGCGAACGGCGCGAACGGCGCGAACGGCCGGAACTGAAGTCCTCCCGGAGACGCCCGATCTCCGGCGGACATGGAAGGCGGTACCAGCGTACAGTACCAAATGTGGCTAGTGAGTCGGTTGAGTCGTGTGGGGTGGGTCTACTTGAAGGATCGGCTTCTTTCTTGCGAAACTCCAAAACGGGGTTTAGCTCGTGGTTGACTAGTCGCTCGAAGCTCCTCCAAGGGCAGACGCCAGGAAACTTGAGAGACGTTTGTCGGTTCCACCCGGGCTATCCCTCAACGAATCGAAAATTCAGATGTGTCACTTAAAGGACGGGCTCGAAAGTCAAAGGAGCGTGCGAAAGACCCCCTGCTGAAAAGACAGAGTAGTTTGGCCCTTTGCTGGTGCAACTAGAGAAACTGACGAGAGGAGTTCGTTTGGGACGGCTCGACTCAAGAGACAAATTTTAAATACTGCTAACAGGTTAGTTCGCGTCTTCACAGGAACAGAAGGGTCTAATAAGTTAAGGGGGCCCCAGCCATCGGTTGGGGTCACCCACGGCGAGCTGGTATCAACACCCCGCGCTACCCGCCAAAAACGACACATCCTAGGTGTTTTGAACCCTCTGCCTCAAAGGGTTCCGCTTAATTCCGTCTTTTAAGTCTTCCAAGTCATCATCCGTTTCACCTGCAAATTCGCGCCTCCCGCTACAAAGGGGAGGGTTTAATAGAGTGGCTTGAGGCTGCTGTACCTTCGGCGACTGTAGAGGCGGACCTTGCTGGATTCCGAGACACGAGTAGGTACCTTCAGTCTATTATGAGCCCTAGTATCGATCGTGATTAGCGCACATCCCACCCCCCCCCCCCCCCTTAATTTCGGTCAATTTACAGTGGTTGGTGTTTTGACTTCAGAGCCATATAAACCATAGGATCCCCACCGACCCATCTGGATTGAGGGGGGTATCCATCCTTCCCGGATCCAGAGTCCCATTTCATAGCACCGTCCTTTTATTTACGCAAAGGGGCTACCGATACAAACACAGGCGCCCTCTAGGGTCAATCTCACTGCTCCATCAGTCACTATATTACAGAAATCATAAATCCAGGCTTTTACTGATCCTCGTAGATGTGTGAAGCAGATTCCACTCTGCTTTGAAATTTTATATCAATATTCCGGGCACCGTACAGCGTGCTCTTTGGTTTCATGATACCTTTCGGGGTCATAAATGCGTGGAAGTTAACTTATTCCTGGTCTGAATTAAGCTGCCAGGATCCACTCACAAAGTCGAGTGATGCAAAAAAAACTTCCTCACGTATCACTCAGCTCGGCATCTATGTTGATCATCGGCTATTACATAGGTTTTTTATGGCATTCAAAAATCGTAGCTTACTAGTAAATCTTAAGTTTTCTGATGATTTATTTGGGACTCTAATTGGTGCTGCAACCCACTCTGCATTGTTTGTTGGCTCAATGAATCCATAATCCGCCAGTCTTGCGGTCACGCGTTCTAAGAAGTGTCTTTTTCGTAGGGATACCGTCGTTGAGCAGTGCGAATGGGTTTAGACTTCGAAAGGAATGCAAGTTTCATTGGTTCCACGTTTTCTGAAGGGCCTTTCCCAAGTCGGATGCGGAGCACATCATCAAATTCTTCAACCAAGTGGGCAAGTTGAACCAATCCTTTCTGAGAAATATCTTTTGATCTGGCGTGCTCTAAAACGTTGAACCTAGCCTCTTCTTTTTCATTTCTCTTATCTTCGCCGAAGGAAAGCCAGACATATATATGTTTTTTGCGTCAAACTCATTCTCTCCAAGGTTACTATTTAACATACCTTCTTAAGAAATCCTTGCGATTATGCAGTCTTATATTTCAATAGATCCCGGTGCTTCTTCACAATAGACAATATCGCCTGGGCGGTCCGTATCAGAAGCTAGTATCTCTTCTGTATTTAAACCGATGGATTCAAGAATAGGACGGCGCAAAAGTTGTTCATCTATTTTTTGTTATCATTCAACGAATTTTCCTTAAAAGAAGCGTCGTTCTGTGGCGAATTTTTAACTCTACATTCATCACATCTGACTTCTTGCAAGTAATATCAGATGGTGTTCCATCAGATAAAGAGCTACTTTTCATTGAAAACACCGAAAGCCTTGGCAGTTCCTTGACTAGTACATTAACACCTGCTTCTAAAATATTTCAAAGTAGGTCATCACTCATCAGGTTGACATCGGAGCGCAAATCTGCCAGAATTGCATCAGTCAGTTTTTCTGCAAAAAGAACTAAAAACTTTGCTGCGAACATCAGGTTTTTCGGAACCGGTCGCGCATTTTTTCGTGTTCACTAATTATCTTGTATGTGTGATTTTTTGCATTTTTGCCTTTTTTGGTCTCCTTAAATTGTTTCAAATATTTTTCTTTTCTTCCTTGGAACAATTTTTGCACTCGTTCATTTATTGATTTATTCCTTGCTTTTTACAGGGCTCATAGAGGCACATTGGAATCTTTCGATATTCTAATCATTTTTGTTTCCTCCATTTCCGCTTTTTTCTCAATTTTCGGAGCAACTTCTTTCTTTGACTTTTCCTTATAATAAGATTTCTCACCATATTTTTGGTATGCCTTGGCTTCTAACGTGAGAGCTTTTAAAATCTCTTTCAAATTTTCCTGTAGCGGTTTCTTGAATTTTATCCGCACTTCCATTGCGTCCTTTAGCTTTTTGATAAACGTGTTCACACATCAGTTCACGCACATTTTGGGTTTTTCATCTCGAAATTTTGCAAATCCAGACGACTTCAGCTTTTAAAAAAGCGTATGGGCAAAATCTAAAACTCTTGCCTTAGGATCAGCAATTTTCATCTTCATCCGCACTTCTTTCAAGGCTTGATGTGTTTTTGGATCCACAGACTTTTCCTGTGCCAGCAGATCCTTCAAAAAAATTCAACATATAAGTCTTGTACTCTGTCGATTGTAGAAAATGGAGCGATTTATTCGAAAGAGCCAAGGAACAAGAGGTCTTTAAGCGCGCCTTTGTCAATTTAAGAAACAAAATATGCAACATTAAGAAAAGGAGTTTTTTTCTTCCAGAACTTCGCTTGGTGACTTTCTCTCTCTCTCTCTCTCGTAAATTAAACGAATTTTGGGATCTGAGACTCCTTAAGCCTGTATTTTAAATTGATTGAAAGACTGCAGTGGAATTAAATTAGTTTTGTTTCGATGTGAGTGAGTTTTGGTCCATCTTTGTTCGGAGTGTATTTGATGCAACGTAATTTTCGTAGTTTTTTATTTGGGCTTGACTACGAGTTACAACCATTCAATGAGCTTGTCGTATCTCTGGCCAGATTACAGAAAATTCTGTAGACATGTACTCGGAAAAGAAGCTGTTAATTTGGGTACTCTGTTGTTGCGCAGCCACCCAAAGTGGCTGACAGAATTTTCTACAAGTATTACTCACGGCGCCACACGTGGCCAGTAACTAGGAGACTGGTTTTACTGTACAATCTAATGTAGATTTGGTGCTGTACATAGCTTAACCTAGCTAGGACCGTTTCGATCCTACAGTAACTGAACATACAGGACCATAAAAAGGGGAATCAGAGCTCTAGGAACCTATCTCTCTCCCCGACATCATCTTTTACCGTGTTAAAGACACCGCCTTCCACACCTTTCCCTGTACCTCTTCCCATTGCGTATGTGCGAACATCTTCCCCGTGATTTTATTTTTGCCGTTCTGGTGCTTGTTTAAGTACACTTACTATTGCAATGCTTTTTTACTACAGCTAACTGTTAGTCTTTGGTGAAGATCTATAGTAGCATATAATGGGATATTTTTATACGGTTCCGTTATCACCGATTGCTCATTTCATAGGCGGCAAACTAATTAAGATCCTGTGCGGAATTCGTGCGGTTGAAGAGGGGTTCCACCTGTGGTTGAGGGTATCCGGATTCAATGATTAAATGGATACATTATTTATTCCCCGGTGTAACATGGTAGCAGTATTTCAAAAAGTACCGGGTCTAAAGGCAGCGCAGTAGCGCGGGGGCAGGCAGCCCGGCTTGATTGATGGGAGGCAGCGATCGAAGGATACGAGATTCGCGGTCACATGCGGTGGTGTGGTTCAGAACGCGAGCAGTAGAAGAGCGAGGAGCTCAACGGGTGAGAGAGATGGGAGCATGGGGGAGCGATAGGGACGAGTAGTAACAGGTAAAAATTGGGTGGAGTGAGAAGTGGAGAGAGGTCTAATAAGGGATATTGACCAAACCTCTATTTCTGATGCTGTGTAAACGATCAACGTTGAAAGGGTTGTCGAAAGAAAAAAAGCGATCGACTTTTGAATGTTACAGTAAAAGTAGAGACGGTAATATACGTAGGCACCTTGATTAACCCATTACAATATTTTAGCAAACTGAGGCAATGGTGTATTGTTTGCCGAAATGCACCGTCCGGGCACAGCCGGTGCGCAGCCGGTGCACCGTTGCCGCGACGATGCATTTCGGCGCAAAAAGAAACGTGACACATTCTAAAAATTATTACAGTACCCTAAACTTTTAAAATTTCCCCATGTTATTTTTATTCATTTTTCAAAGTGTAGGAAGGATATGGACTGTACAAAATCTAAAAATGTACTTATCCAGTAATTCCCTGTGGTATAGTGGTTTGCATAATTGACCTTAACAGGTATAGTAAGTTTGCGGAACGCAGTGAGAATGAAAGAGGTCGTGAGCTCAGATCCAAGCAGAACCCCACTATGAAATAGGTATTTATACTGTATTCTAGGGTAGCCCTTCTGTCGCGAATTAAATCCTCTTATTTCAAACGTCAGATCCGTGAGGTGCTACTCGTGTTACACGTCGCACTGTTTCCAGAAAGTGATCATAAATCAAGAGTTCCTTTTTAAAAAAAGTGCCTATATTTTGTCGTGACATCAAGCATCATAATAGTCAAATACACGGAAAATTATTAATACTTTCAGGTATTATGTGATATACAGTGACTATGTGGAACACGATACGATGCTACAAGTATTTTTTGCTTTCTCTTTTTAAATTAAGCAATAGTCCGCGCACCATAGAAAGGGACCATGGATTCTTTTTTATGTAACGACTGAAAAAAGTCAAAGTTCTATAACACATCCATATGAGGATTTTTGGAGCTTGCTACCCATCAAATGTGTCATATTTCTGGATTGGTAGAAACGACCATACGTGCCTCTACGTCTGAGTTTATCATGCTACGGACTGTTCTGTGGTCTTATTTGGGGACTGCTCAGAATCTTGGAGTGCGTGCCTATGAGAGCTAGGGAAAATAGGATTCCGAGACTAAAACACATGGAGGAATTGAACATTTTGAAACTGATAGGAGCTTTAATCTTTTTATGCATAAAAAGCCACTCACCTGTTTATATCCGAATCTCTCATGCTACTGAGTGATTCGTGGCAATAAACAGTAACCACAGTAGGTATTTTTCTTATTATTTTGAATCTATAAGAAACTTGAGAAATGAATCCCAAAGGTGTGTTATGTCTATGTGTTATATTTCTGACACATGGAACCCTATTCGAGAAACTGTAGAAAGGACCGTTACTCATTTAAGTCTGAATTTGGCAAGTTACTGAGACCTTTTTAAAGGGACTAATCGTTCATTCTCTATGAAGGTAATCTGTTTTGAGCGGGCGGGTTCAATTTATTCTATGTTCTACTAAGCATTGACAGCGAAAATCTAACGCAAAGCACGCAACCGATGTAATTTCTCCTATTCTATCTTGCCTACTCAGCCCTTTTTGTTTTTTCCATTGCATGGATTCCGGAGAACAGGACCATGGCTATGGCTGTTTTTCTTGATCATTATCCAGGGTGTCGAATTCGAACCGATTTTTGAGCTTGAACGTCAACATCTTCGCCTTGCAACCTCGGCGATACCTAAAGCAGCGGAAGGCCTTCTGCTCATTGAATAAGGCACCATATGAGCTTGTCCCAGCGCTTCGATTCTGAAACTGTTCCTTTTTTTCCCTTAATTTTTCGCGATTCTCGGACGGTTGAAGGACTGGAATTCCAAACTGTAGGATGTTTTCCGCTTCGTACGGTATACTGCGTTCCATCGATGCGGCGGGTGCTGCAGCCGGCGCGTGCCGGTCGCATTTCGTGTAATCATCCAAATCAATTGCCGATTCTGTAGCAGCCGTTGCGTTTGGGAGAAAACCCAAACGTTGCTGCGTTATGAAGACTTTTTTGTCGGTTTTTGTCATGCGCTCGCCCTTCTTGGAATATACATGCTCAACACACTTGAAGTACGACCTGACAGCATCTTCGCGGTAAATTTCCGATAAAACCGATTGACCAGCTTGTGATTCAACTCCTTCGTATGAGAATGCTGGAATGTTACCGAAATAAGCGGTTTGTGACAAAATTGCTGCAATTACATGAAAACTGCAGCTTTATTGGTCTTTCCTATTGGCAAACTTCATGACTTCCTTCATGTAGTTTGTATTGCACTGCACCTCCCATGGCGCCATTGGTAGCAGGCCTTGCATCACTTCTTTCATGGTTTTCGGGACACGTAGTTCAAATCCCTTGCTGGGTACAGCATGCAAGCTATCGCCCCACTAAATCTTGCAATTTTCATCAGCCACGACCACACCTCAGTGTAATTCATGCGTGACACCAGCGATGTACGTGACGCGTGGGTTTTCAGACGAAGAGGAGGCCCACGTCTGATGTCGGATTCTATCTTGAAGCTGCCTGATATTTTCTGCACGATTGCTTGAATCTTTGGAATTTGCCGTAGAAACCAACAGGCAGGATGTGACGGGCGTTATGATACACGTACTATCCTTGAAATACATCTCCAAAACAGCCCCTGGAAATATGACATCCGTAGCGAACTTTTTTGGGGCTGCATAATCGATTCAATTGGACGTCGGCCCTTGATGATGAGATGACCCTCGCGAGTAATGAAGAACTTTGGTCACGTAGCACCTTACAGCCGCTGATACTTGAATATCTTACTTCATGTGCTTCCTTAAATTGGCCTTTATTTTAGGACTGCTTGAGTGAGACGAGAAACAGTCCAGAGCAGAAATCTAACTCGGGTCTACAAAGGCAAAACAGGGTAATTTGACATATGAGCCACGAACAAACCAACACAACGAAATTGAAAGAGGTCGGTAAAGTTCGAATTTTATATTCTGAAACCCTCTTCCGGTAGTTTGGCGATGGAGTAAAACTGATTGGCTGGCTACTGCGGGCGGGGTATCACGACCCAATCTGTACCATGCTGGTATAGGGCTTTTCAAGATACAGGAAAGTTGTGTGGTACATTACATTATTGCTGATTGGTTGTGTAGTCCAGTGTTTTTATACTCTGAAAACCTCTTCCGGTAGTTTAACGATGGAGTAAAACTAATTGGCTGACTACTGCAGGCGGGGTATCACGACGCACTCTGTAGAATTCGGGCATGGGGCTTTTTATGATACAGGAAAGGTGTGTGGTAAAGTATAGCTGATTGGTTGTGCAACCCCAGCGTGTGACGTGAGCTGACTATTCCAAACGTGAACTTTAAACAACTAGTGCCACGGAGCGCACTGTAGAATTTCGAAGGCCCATATCATGGCCCTCTATACAAACCTACCGCCTGTGTATAGTGTTCTGTTTGGAAAGTACTGGATAAGAAATTTGAGGATTTTATATTTACGTTCGTGATGCAGCAAGTAGAAACAATCTTATCCAGAGACAGTCAATTGGATATGCTAGGACAAAAATAAAAACATTACTACAATGGCGGAAACAAAAGCTTTACTTCTTTTTGAAATTAATTTTTCAAGGGACGTAAGGCTGATGCTACTCTTTTCCATATTTCACTTTTCCTTAAAGCTTTTTTGCATGCAGCATTCCAAGCCCTGTTGGAACGAGCTGTGAAGATATCTGAAATTTCTTCATTGCACACAGAAACTGCACATGCAAGCCTTTTGAATCATAGGTAGGGGTACTTCTGACCCGTAGATGTCCATTTTCTATCCCATATCCTCGAAATAAATTTTCCTGTTTTTTTTCCGAATCATATTAATGAACTGCTTTGTAGCCCCTGGAAATATCACCTCGCCTCCAGAGAGACACCAATTCTTCCAACGATTTGGAATTTCTGTAATTACACGTCGCATGGGAACTTCAGCAGCTTTAGTTGAAGGCGGGTGAGAAATCACGCCATCTTCAGTATATTGAACACGTACGGCGGGATTTTTGGAAGTTCCAGGAGGCTTCTTACTTGTATAAACCGTTTCCGTATCCATTTCGCGTGTAGATGCCGATGGCTGCGTGATAGGTACGCGTATATCCGAACTACTTGTAGGAGCTTGTCCAATTTCAGTATTCTCATTCAGACGAGATAGATGTGAGAGCAAAGCGATATGCCACAACTCCTTATCACAGTTATCGGCTGATGAATACATCTCCTCTGCGAAATAAGCTTGAGCCTATTTCTTTGGATGTCTTCAATTACTGATCGACGAAAGCTTGGAGTTCCATTTACCACGGGGAGCGGAGGAGAAAAACCTTCACGAGTACAGCCCCCTTGCAGCACTATTGCACCTTTATCACGCTCCATATTTATTCTTATCGTTGATGTACTTAGAGAATAGTACAGTTGGATACAGCAAATTAGTAGACTGTCCGAAGTGGTGAGAAGATTTTCGATTCTCAAGAACAAAAATCTATCGTGTTTTAAGTTCATGTTTCGTATCTAGTACTTGTGACCACCGCAATATTCTTCTTTCCAATTTTCTTACGCTTCTACTTGTTGGGTTCTTCCTGCTCCTCGCGGACAGTGTCGGAATGCTTCAGAAGCGCAGCCAGTGCGGTGGAACGTGGTAGGTCAGGGGACACGCAGACATTATAGGCGGCAGTGTCGTTTTCATACGCGTTCGAACCCCTCATCTGAACAATATCTATATTTTGTTCGTCACGTAGGTCCAATGAGCGGTACAATTGGACGGCACCTCTTTCCATTGAGTGACCGTATTACATGTCCACTTCATCCGCCCCGACTCAACACATACGCAGCCTGTCCCGGAAGAACTTAGTGAAATCGTCGTTATTCCAGGCCTTGTTCACTGTAATTAAGCTCTTCTTATCTAGTTCAGAGAAAAGGTACCCAGGCCTATTTCCCCTTATACATATCTAGGATGGAAGGGCCAAAAATGAGTCCATCAATATGGAATTGCGAAGGGTCGTATTTCCCGGCCCATATCCGCAACTTGTAGTCACGCTGGGAGGTGGAATTCTTGATTTCCTCAGTTGTAATAAGCTCAATACTACCTATACCAGTAACGCCTGTATGGGTCGTCACGTGCCCTATTTTCAACTTTTTTACCTCATCAAATCGGAGTCCGATATTCATTCCAATTTCCAGGACTGCATGTAGGAGGACTTCCCTGTAATCTACTGTTTTCCCAGTTCCAAACCAGAATCTTCTCGCGTGCTCGCACATATGCGCAATTGACAGCGGTCTTTTATTTGTTTTCGTATTATCAATTCGTGCCAAGTATACCCTATGTACTAATCTGAAGGTAGACATATTGGGGTTCTTTGTCAGTGGATTTCCGTGAAATATTCCACGTGACTCATCCACGAACCATTTGCCACGGTGTCCGTTTTTCTCGTACACGTTCTGTAGTCCTTGTATGAATCCCGATACAGAATTATCCGAAAGGGCTCTGCTCGTACCCATTTTTCATTACACATAGATCAGATTCATCACCAGCTTTGTGGAAGAGGGGGATACTTGTACTGGATCCTTTGCATCAAAGCGTTTTTCGAACGGCAGCAGGTGTTTCTCCGTTCTTATAGTGTTTGCCCTAGAGCTTTTAGAATCAGCAATTCCGCACATAGCGCATACGTCAAGTAGTCCATCCGTAGCTATCATTCCACATTTCCCATCAGTTCCCTCCATTTTTTCGGAGGGCGTACCCTCATCAGCATTCTAACTCATGACCTCTACCAAATGTAAATCTCTATAACCCACTCCACCAACAGCAACAATAGCAACGCAAAATTTCCAGAGAAAGATACTGAGAACATTTTTGCGGCATGAAGCGCTATCAGTTACTTTCTTTGCAACACATATACCCCCAATTATTGAATCATGTAGAAAAAAGACTGGAAAGAACGAAAGCCATTACCTTTTTTTATTATCTTTTTCTAGTACCCGCTTGGTCCTTTGTGACTACAACATTATAGTGTAGCAATAAAATCAATAAAAAGTAACTAAAGGGATTACTTTTTTCCTAACGCCAAGAGAAACAGAAACAGAATATATGATAGATTTTCTCCGATTTTATCAACCGCCTATTTCAAATGGATCTATTGAACTCATTCATTGTTTATTTTCTCGCCTTTTTCTGCTTCTGTTTTTCTTTCTTGGTTTATCTATTTTATTACTTATATGTAATAAATTATTGTAGTTTTAGTGTACTAAATACAAATTTCTTGCTAAATAGGACCTTCTTTTAACAAAAAGAATACCGTAGATCCTCTTCATGCTAACATAGTATAATATAAACACCTCCCTTACGGATGTTCATAAGTAATGTAGTATATTTGTCTCATTTATATGTGTGAAATAGATCTGTAGCGAAAGAGAAGGAACACCCTTGATCTACATTATAAAAATTCTAGGACTTGAACATTTGTTCGTTTGAAAACTTCGTTTTATGTTTTCCTTTCACTTCTATATTATTTTATCATTTATTACTATGCAAAACCAGTAGTTTTATACTGCAATGTTCATTGATGCTTTAAGAACGACTAACATGATCTCTATTTTTTCTGTCTCCCAAAGCACTATGCACTTTGCTTTGGGAGCTTATTGTAGAATAATAGAGGTTTTCACTCTGATAATCTAGGTGGACTCAAGTGTGCCTAATTTTCCATGTAATATTTGCAGGTATTGATATAGCGGCTGCGCACTGGTGAAATTTAATATTCTTAATAAATCGGTGCGTTTTTTCATATGAAAATAGCGCGGAGACGGGTCATTTTGCCACGAGTCCCTGTTTAAGCGTGGCGGGCTAAAACCGTCTTCAGGCCAACCTAGCCATCGTTACTAAATACTGCCTTTCATGTGATACTTTAATGCGATCGAAATCCGACATGCAGGGCCCGATGCAATATCTTCATAGTTTGGGTGTAGTTTTCTGGATATATTTTACTTGATGCAGGGGTGCATGCGGTGCAACACTGTTTGGTATGCATTTATGGGTTTGGCGAAGTTCGTATGAAACTTTGTTTTCAAAATTTGAATATTGTTCCTAACTTTCGAGTAGCTAGTCTCATTTTTAACTGTACGGCACTTTGGTTGGTCTTCGCCGGCACCCGTGCTCTTTGTCACGCGTGACTTCTGTGACGGTGCACGAGTCACTACCATCAGAGGCCGTCACACCCCGACGGTAGAGGCACATGTCACGCAACTATAAAACATATTTGACTCATGCTACTGTTATCAACGGTTCGTTCTCGCGCTAATGGCAGGCGGCAGACGTGAAAGGAGTGCATTTGTAATTTCAGTACAGCCCTTGACGGTAAACTGTGCAGATGTGTTTAACGCCGAGGTGGCTGCAATACATTGCGGTAAAGGGCCCTTTACATCGCTGGACACGAGTCGCAGCCCCATCGGTTGCCACAGATGCCGCTAGCAGCATCCGTAAGCACGAACGTTATCGCCTACAATTAGATGATTTTGGTACGAAATTCGCTAGTTGAGTAACCCCGAACAAACCACTTTTCTCTGTGCTTCTGCTCGAGCCCAACAATACTGTTTTGTACCGAAGGGTAGCGGCCCGCACATTCACGTAATAGGTGGTCTCTTCACGATTTCTGCAAAACATCGCTATCTCCTCATCACGACATGCTTTGTTGCCGTACACCACACTCTCCCGTCACCCCCGACTCCACTACCCTTATATGGTCCGCTCCACCGCACTCCATGGAACAACCCACCCCTCC
>JAVCKV010279220.1:0-14780 GCA_032274145.1 Herpochondria borealis
AATTAATAATCAGGAATTATCGAGCCTGAGAGATTCAGAGTTGGTATTACACTTTATAGATAGTTCCCGAACGACAGGATCAGAAGAAGAATATATTGAAAACGTCCTACAAAAAATCAATACTCCCGTCTTTAAAGTCTATACAAAAATAGACCTACCAACGAATCAAAAAATCCCAACAGGAGAAAATATACATTCGATATCGAGCGAAAATAAGCAGTGATTTGATCGCTTAGTATCATCTATCAAAATGATTCTCCCTATTGGTCCATTATTATTCCCTGATGATTATTATACTAAGCAAAGTATATATTTTCGGATTTCAGAAGTTATACGTGAGAAACTCTTTTTAGAACTCAAAGACGAGCTCCCACATAGCGTATTTGTATGAGTAGAAGAAGTATTTGATGATGAAAAACACCTTAAAAAGATAGTAGCATATGTCTATACCGAAACAGATTCTCAAAAGTATATTATTATCTGAAAGAATGGAGCTCTCGTAACTAAAATAGGGAAAGCAGCTCGATTAGAACTCGAAGAAATCTTTGATCAAAAAGTATTCCTTCAGCTCAGAGTTAAGGTTCGAAAAAATTGGAGAAAGGATGAATGATTTATTCGAAAAATGTTGAAGTAGTTTATTGAGTTTCTGTTATGTTTCTTTCGTAGTATTGCATAAGTATTGTAAATTGGAATAGTCTTTTTTTCTCTTCAGAGCTGAGTGTATTTGAGTTCAATTCGAGGTCTGTTGGATCTCATGCCTCCCATTTGGATATACCATTGATGTAAAAGCTTTCTGTAAAAATAGTTTGAGTATTCCAGTATCATATCTCCCACTTATTGTCATTGCTTCCTTCATCAAATTCATTATTCGCTCTTTTTGAAATACTTTCTGTATTTTCAAAACAGGTTGAGAGCTTATAGTTTCAGTTAAAAATTCAATTCTTGTCTTTTCATACTTCATATTTATATCAAAAATTACAATTATTTAAAGTAATTCAAGCTTTAGGATCAGATGGAATTTCAATTAGGTATGGGGTCGTAAGTTCTTTAAGATTTTCTTGAGATGGGTACTCTCATATATCTTGATAGGACTGTTCAACTGCCGCTTGTATCACTTTTAAATGATTTATACGTATAGTATCTCTTGCTTTCTGAATTTGAGTATTATACAAGTTACTCATGTCTTTATAGAGCTCTTCCTCATTTTTATAAAAATTAAGAGCAAGTTTTTCGAGGTCTTGATAGCTAGAGTTTTCTATGAAAATCATCAGCTCTTCTTCACTTAACTTAAAAATATCTTCAGAATTTTTTATTTGAATCACTTCTTCAGGAATATTAAGCAATGCTAGCAGTAATGAAAACTCTATATAGTTTATGAGAGATGTAGTTTCAGAATTTTTATCTGATATATTATTTTTAGCTTTTTCTATTTTAGACAGTAGAGTCTCAAGCTTTTTCCTATCACCTTCATATTTTTTGAAGTAGCTGTTTAATGCTTTGATATATAAACCTCATTGAGGCATATTTTTTTCTACATGGCTTTTTGATACTATGATTTCCTTTGTATATGCTCTTTGAAGACACTTTTTAGCATTCCACTCTAGACTACATTTTACTTGATTCTGTCACAAGTCTATTTCTGCATATAGAGTAGAGGTAAATATAAATAGTAGACAAAAAGCTCATATAATCTTCTTCATAAAATAATACTAAAAAATAAATCTAGAACCATACTATGCGGTTCTAGATTTATTTAAAATAATTTGGCTATATTTTACTGTAACATTCCCTGAATTATTGTTTGAAAACTTTCGATACCAGCAGCTCATCTAATTTGTTCATATTCACCTGTTTTTGTATTGATGATGATATTACTTGGAGTTGAATTTACCCCGAAGTTCTCAGTTCCAAAGTCCATATGAGCTTGTACTTTGTTTTTATATCTTCACTCTTCGATACAAGCTGTCATGTCAGATTCACTTACCCCAGATGCTACAGCGCTTGCCTTGAGATCATCTGTACTTACAGTTCCAGCGAAGTTTTCTTGAACAAGACTATAGAAGAGGTCTTTCCCTCAGAGTTCACCAGCACATTCTATATATTCAGCTTTTGCTCTTGCGTTTGGATGTATGCTATCAAGTGGGAAGTGTACCAGTATTTTTGTATAATCATTTCCAAAACTTTCAGCAAGTTTTTCGTCAGTATTCTGCGTATAAAGAGCTCGACATGCAGGACAATCAAGATCAGAAAATTCTAACCATATGATGGAAGCATCTTCGTTTCATTTCTTGTACCCAATACTTTGAGCTTCTGCGAGAAGACTATCATCCAGCGTAAGATATCCATTCGGGCTTCTTTTTGCGAATGGATCAAATTCAGCTCCAATAGCGAGAGAATATTCACCATCAGGAAGAGCTGTAAGAAATGGAGTTATTTGTCCACCATCAAATAGTGCATTTGTATTAAATACTACTGCCGGAAGGGTAGTTATACTATTTTTTGTTAGGTACTGAGCAACACCTTCATCTCAGTAGTCTTGCATGACAAACTCAGCAGAGCTTAAGAAAGGAAGATTCCTGAGTTGTCCTACAATAGCCTCTGTCTGACAATCAGAACATCGAGCATCATCTATAACAGTAATAGTGATATCCTCACTTTGAGTAGGTGCTCATGCATTATTAGTATTTCCTCCACCGAGCATTTGCCCGATATAAAAAGCTAGACCAGCGATAATCATAAGAAGAATGATAATTCCCCCGTAGAGAAAATGGATCATTTTTGTATTATGCTCAATTTCGTGAGCATTTTTTGCTATAGCTTCAGCATTTTGAGCTACCTGGTCAACAGGTGTGCTTGTTTTTCTTCCAAACATGTTTTTATTTTTATAAGTAAATAATGGCAGCATTTTATAGTTTTTTCTAAAAATAGAAATTCTCACCACCTAAGAGGCATTAAAAAAACTATATTTCATGGTACAATATAGTTTTAGTAGCTTAAATGTATCTTAATATAAGCGGTGTGTAAAAAATAAATTTGAGATACACTTATTTGTATATATAATATATATACTTAAAAATACTCATAATCTATACGATGACTATACTAAGAAATAGAGAGGTAGACTTACTAAAAGAAGCGAAAAAATTTAACGCTGATGTATATTTTGGAGATGTTGATGAATCAGGAAATGTACAAAAAGTGTGAGATAATCAATATGAGATATATATAAAGAAATTTGATGCAAAAGAACGTCAAAGGTTTACTATAGCACATGAACTTTGACACATAAAGCTTCACCCAGAAGACGTAGAGAGGGCTGAATGAGATGGTATTGGAATATGACATAGAGGTATTAATAGTCTCACGAAAGAAAAAGAAGCACAGGCAAATGACTTTGCGGCTAACCTACTTATGCCATACGAGTTGTTAATAGAAGCTCTCGAGGAAATAGGAAAAGATATTACCAAGGTGCTATCTTATTCAGATATCCAAAGACTTGCAGAGTCATTTTGAGTATCAAGGCAGTCTATGTGATGGAGACTATATAATCTAGATTATATAGTTGATGGTAAAGTAATGTATTAGTATGGAAAAAGAAAAAGTACAGGATCCAGGTCAATTTTGAGATGAAATTGAGGTAAAGGAGAATTACGTTAATTTTAGAATAAGAACATGTATAAAGATTATTATGCTAATTTTCTTTTTCTGTTTTGTACTCAAATTAGGTCATTATTCACTTATTACTGAAGAGTGATTTCAAAAACTAGCAGATAGTTTTATTTCAAACTTACATACTATAGTGATTGCTTTTCTTATGTTGATAGGATTTCAAAAGGATATCTTAAGATCTTTTTTGAAATAAAGTCTAATATTAATACTAAAAAACTCTCCTTATGGAGAGTTTTTCTTAAATCACGTTTGGTATCCTCAGCTGGGATCGAACCAACATCTACCCCTTAGGAGGGGGTTGTTCTATCCATTGAACTATGAGGACGAATAGAATATTTACCTAAGTATTATATTCTTAAAAACCAGAGAAGTCAAAATCATGCGAGGAGAATAACGCAAAAGACAATGAGAATGATATTAGTAAACTTTTCGTATTTGAGTTTTTCTTGTAGTTCTTCCGTTTTATCTTTGAGTTTTGTGTTTTCATTACTCACATGACCCTTTGATTCTTCTAATAGAAATTGAGATTTTTTAAATTCTACAAGACTAACTGAGTTTTTTGCTATCTCTTCTGCTCTTCAAAGCTTAAGAGAGAGATCCTGTATAGCTTGATCCTTATTTTTTATTTCACTTCGAAGATCTAAATATATTTTTTCAAGAGTTGCATTTTGCTGCCTGGTGTCTGATTCTGTTTGTACTTCTCGAGAAGTAGATTCGGCTTTTTGAGTGTATGATACTGACTCTTTTGGCATTATAACTTCTGGCTTTTTTGCTGGAGAACCTCATCCTATATTCTTTACATCATCTGCGTGAAGATAGATAATCTTGCCGATTTTTTTATTTCGTATTTTTCAGCTTTTGACGTACCTGTCTATACTACGGGTAGATACTCAGACTTCGTCAGCTGCTTCTTGTCTTGTAAAGGTATACATGATGAGAAAAAATTATTTTTTATTGTCGACAATACTATAAAGAAAACACTCTTGAAGCAAATTCTTTTGTCTACTTTGTTATTGACAGTATAGAAAAAGCTTCAAAAAATTTGACTCATCCATTATTTATATATAATACCGAAGCTTTATTCAGAAGCGAAATACGCGGCTATCGTCTAGTGGTTAGGACACCTGGTTTTCATCCAGGCAACCGGAGTTCGATTCTCCGTAGCCGTACCAAATTTATCGCGGAGTGGAGAAGTGGTATCTCGCCAGGCTCATAACCTGGAGGTCATTGGTTCGATTCCAATCTCCGCAACCAAAAAATCTTTCTTAAAGGCTGATGCGCTGATTTCAGCACTCAGTCTTTAATTTTTGTCACTGTAGCTCAGTTGGTTAGAGCGCGGGATTCATATCCCCGAGGTCGGTGGTTCAAATCCACCTAGTGACACCAAAAATAAATAAAAATAGTTTCTAAGTATTTACTTAGAAGCTATTTTTTTGTATATTAATGACTATGAGTGAACACAAAAAATGAATTATTTCTCTGATAGTACTTGCGTGGGTATTTGCTACCATGTGAACTTTTTCTAGATTTTTAGGGATAAATTTTGAGCTTTTCGAACAAACATATCTACGCATATGAGTGGCTTTCCTTTTATGAGCTTTGCTATTTTGTAGACAAATACAAGTATCAAAAATTAGAAATATTTCGAAAAAAGATGTAACTCTACTCATCTTAAGAAGTGTGTTTTTGTATTTGGGGGCCGTTTTGATGACGCAGGCTATTTTATCTACAAAGTTCGCAAATGCATCTTTGCTTTCAACGCTCCCTGTAATGCCAATACTGTGATATATAATCCTAAAAGAAACCATTAGATATAAGACTATGTTTTGGATAGTGATAGGATTTGTATGAGCAGCTATTATGAGTCTCAATAATAACTTTTCATTTTGAGCATGAGAGTTGTATGCCATAGCTTCCATCTTCTTTTTTGATCTGAGCTACACTTTGAGAAAAAAACATTCAGATTTTTTAAATAATTATGAAATAACAGTATTCATGCTTTTTGTGGGAAGTATATTTTTATTCACAACTTCTTTACTTGTTTGAGAGACACTTCCAAAAACTTCAGATTTTTCTCTTTATATATTCATGGTTATAGCTATTGCTGGAACTTTTAATATCCTGAACCTCCTTCTTACAAACTATTGATTTAGTAAGGTTAAAGCAGCAGTAGCATGAAATATTCTTACTCTTGAAATAGTTTTTGCTTGAGCGTATTGAGTTTTTTTGTATAAAGAAATACCAGTTATGAGAGAAATACTATGAGGATGTATTATTATTTTGAGTGTCTATATGGTAAATAAAACAGAAAATGCATCCGAAGAAATAAAGTAAACACTTCTCTTTTTTTACTTTTAGACAAAAATCTCTACAATCTGCAAGTTATAAAAATTAGAAAAAACCTATGTTTATAGATGAAGTATCAATACATGTAATTGCTGGAAAAGGATGAGCTGGGCTTGTTTCGTGGAGGCGAGAAAAATATATTCCAAAAGGTGGTCCTTGGGGATGAGATGGTGGAAACGGTGGGAGTATTATTCTAGAGGCCGATGAAAACCTCAATACTCTCAGTGAATATCGACATAAAAAAGTTCTCACAGCAGAAGATGGTGAAAAAGGAATGCCAAACTTGTGTCATTGAAGAAATGGAGAAGATAGAATTCTCAAGATCCCAGTAGGGACGCTTATAAGGGATGAGGAAACTCGCGAACTAATCTACGATTTTACCTATCATGGTGAAACTCTCAAGATAGCTACGTGAGGAAGAGGAGGATTTGGGAATGCTCACTTTTGTTCTTCGACTCGCCAAGCTCCTGCATTTGCAGAGTTATGAGATGTACCGCAAGATGCACATTTATATCTGGAGCTTAAGCTTGTTGCTGACGTTGGTATTATAGGAGTTCCGAGTGCTGGGAAATCAACGCTCATTTCAAAACTTTCAAACGTAAAGCCAAAAATAGGTGACTACCCATTTACAACGCTTACTCCAAATTTAGGAGTATTAGATCACAAGGGAAAATCACTTGTTTTAGAAGATGTACCAGGACTTATACCAGGAGCAAGTGAGTGAAAATGACTTGGTATAGAGTTTCTAAAGCATATTGAACGAACAGGGGTATTATTGCATATGCTCGATCTCTATAGGCTCGATCAAGTATTTTCAGATTATGCTGATATACGTTATGAACTCGAAGCATTTAGCAGTAAAAATCTCCCTTTGAAAAAGGGAGTACCCGAAGGGGGAGGGATTATATCGAAAGAAGAAATCATTGTCTTTTCAAAAGCAGATCTTTTAGATACTGAGATGAAAGAGTATATCTTCTCAGAGTTTCAAAAAAAGTATGAAAATAAGAAATATTTCATTATTTCAGCAGCGACTGGTGAGTGAATAGAAGAGCTAAAAGACTATTTAGTAGAAAATATTGTACCAATAGCATCAATGGCTTCTTCAGGAGATAGTGTAAACGATGAAGTGGGTGACTGAGATTCAGGAGGGAAGAATAGAAAAATATTTGATCTCAGACCACAATCAGAAGATCCAAAGAGAGTTCATGTTGAATACGTATGAGACCTACAATTTAAAGCGACAGGGAAACGTCTTGAACAGATTGTACGCATGACAGACTTTGAGAATAAAGAAGCCATTATGAGAGTATATGACGTACTTGATAAGCTCTGAGTCATGCGCGAGGTTGAGAAAAAACTAGCAAAAGTACTTGAAGCGGAGGGTATTGATAATAGCTTTTTCTTTGAAGGATCAGAGGAAAATAATATTAGTCCAAAAATCTTAGTTTGAGGACAAGAAATTCCACTAGAGAAACTTAAATATCAGCTGTAGTTTATAAGAGATAAACCAGGGTATATCCTTTTGATTTATGTCATCCTATCGCAAATACAGAACAGGTAATTTGTATTTTATTTACCGTTAAATAATGATTTATAGTAGCGCAAAAGTACTGATGTAACACTTCTTTTTTGTTGTAAAACAAAAGTATGTTCATACGGATACATTTTCTTCATATCTTCAAGAGAAGTAATAAATATATCAGATCAAGCTCATCATTTGAAAATGAAATATCACTCTCATAAATAAATTGCATAGTGAAAATCACCTTTTCCATCTACCTCCACAATGTTTCAATTTCCATCCATGTTAAGTACTTGTACAACATCTCATGATAGCAATTCTTCACTAGAAAAGCTATCTGTGAAATTATACCTTTCGATATTAAATCATCATTTAGGATGATTTTTTAAGCTCACTTCCTTCTAATATATCACTAAATTGCTCCACCATTCCCCATAAAACTTCTAAGTAAGCTATATAATTTCTGTATTGGTATAATGGGCAAGCAGATTCTTTTTTTGTAGCTTCAGTACTAGATTTTGTTCTCTTATCATGAATTATTCATTTCATCAATTCAAAGAGATCATTGCTATTCATTCATCTTTCAATACCTTCGGTTATCAATTTCGAAATTTGAAATCAAAATCAGAACTGCATATTACTAACTATTATTCATATTGAGACTTTTTTACTAATATTTCACGTTTTTGATAGTTTTTGAATATAATATAAATCTCATAGAGCTAGTTTCAGAAAAGTATTTCCATCTTTGGCTCATGATAGATTTAAATGTAGTATCTCAAGAGCTTGCTCTGGAAGCATTCATTGAGAAATTCACTCAAATATATCAGTCTTCTCTTGGGTAACAATTTTTTGAATATCTTGCGCAAACACTTCTATAATGGATTCACTATCCGTTGTTTGATCTGCAATGGTGTCATTCAGTATTAATGGAGGAAGAGTTGTTGCCATCTTTAAAATATTACTTGGCTTTCTTGCTATTTTACCACTTTTCGCTAGACTACGCAACAATTTGTAACTTTAGAAAACACTATGAAATATAATCTTGATACCCTTGTAGAAGAGTTTGAGAGTCTTGAGAAACAGCTCTCAGACCCAGAAATATTTAAAGATCAGCAAAAAATCAAAAAGGTAGCAACTCGTAAAAAATCAATTGAAGAAGCGGTAACACTCTATAGAGAATATAAGAGCGTGAGTGGAGAACTTGAGGAGAATAAACTGATGCTAGCGTGAGAAAAAGATGAGGAGATGCGAGAGCTTGTAAAAATGGAGATATCTGATGCAGAGAGTAGAATTCCTGATATGGAAGAATCCCTTAAAATGGCTCTTTTACCTAAGGATCCAAATGATGAAAAAAATATCATAGTAGAAGTGCGGGCCGGAACAGGTTGAGACGAAGCAGCGCTTTTTGCTGGAGAGTTGGCTCGAAGCTATCTTCTTTTTGCTGAGGCAGAATGATACAAGGCTGAAATAACAGAAAAGACTGATGGTGATGCTGGAGGAGTAAAAGAAATGGTGTTTGAAGTTCGAGGAGAATGAGCATATAGCAGATTCAAATATGAATCGGGAGTACATAGAGTACAGAGAATCCCAGAAACAGAAAACAAGGGCCGTGTTCATACGAGCGCTATAACGGTTGCAATTCTTCCAGAAGCTGAAGAGTTTGATGTGGAAATACGTGAAGAAGATCTAGATATTAAGGCAACGAAATCTTCAGGAGCAGGTGGGCAGCACGTAAACACTACAGATTCAGCAATTCATATGGTGCATAAACCAACGGGAATATCCGTATTCTGTCAGGATGGACGATCTCAACATAAGAATAAAGAAAAAGCGTATCAAATACTCAGAGCTAAAATCTATGCGGTAGAAGAAGAGAAACGAGCAAAAGAACTATGAGATGAGAGGCTGGCTCAAGTAGGATCAGGTGATAGATCAGAAAAAATCAGAACGTATAACTATCCTCAAGATAGAATTACAGATCACCGCATTGGACAAAATTTCTCAGGAATTCCTCAAGTCATGACGGGACGTCTCGCTCCTATTATTGATGCCTGCGCGGTAGCAGATCAGCAAATGAAGCTCGAAAAAGCAGGGAGAGGAGAATAATTTCATAAATTATTACGGATGAGGTTTATAATATTACTCATACTTATTTCACTGACCTGATGTACATCGAGTCAGTCTTTAGAAGGTTCACAAAATGAAGAAGCAGTTAGATATTCATTGAAGCTTCCAAAAGAACTGGATCAAGATATTTTAGAGTGGCTTGATTATATTCCCTACGAAGAAGCCTCAAGGGAGAGTGAATGAATAGGAGATGACTATTTTTTAGTAAGTGAAGAGTGATATGGCTGTAATAACGTAGAAGAGCTGTGAAGATTTTCTTTGTGATTACGTGAATACTCATCATCTATTTGTAACACATCACACTACAATGAACATGAGCTAGTGTATTTTGTCTACCTCAAGTACAATTATGAGTGACTTCCGAGTCTTTGATACAAGATGCTGTTTTTTCACCCAACGAAGTGATATATTGATTACATGATGCCAAATGAAGAAGACGTTTTTGAGAGTTATGCATCTAACCAAAAAGAATATATAGAAAAAGCTTTTTTACAGGGAGCAGAATTTCCAAACGACAAATGGTCTGAACTGTATACGTATATGGAGACATGGCTCAAAAAAGATTTTCACCATGATTATGATATAGGATGGATTCGTGAACAACAAACAAATTTACAATTATATGTAGGTGAAAATATAGTTTCTCTTGAGCCGTTTGGTCATCCTGAAATCACATATCCGTGAATGACTCACATAGGAGAAAGTGATGAGTATACTTGTGAGACTATAAAAGAATTTACTCATGGATATGAAATACAATCTGTAAGGTCTGGTCTTTGCACGGAAGTAGACATGCCAGAAAAAGGTATAAAACTCATATATTTTTTTTACACGGGTGGAAATAGCATGAGAAATGATGGAGCATATCATTCTCTTGAAAAGTTAGCACTTCTCATTAAATATTGAGGAGAAAACCGTGGTTATATGGTTTTCAATACACAAGACTTTGACTTAGATGATCAGCGTTGAGTTATGGTTCGTGAAGATTGTGAACAAGACGATTTTGGAGGTATTATGTGCAACAATATAAATTTTGATAATCTCGAAGAAGAGAATGTGAGAGTAGAAGAGTATTATAATTCTAATATGGCCTTAGAAGACTTTGAAAGATTTGAAGATTTTATAAGAGAAAATTATCTCATAAAAAATTAAAGTTATGTCGAAAATAGGAACGAGAGAAGAGTACCACGCTCTTATATGAAATGGAATCATGTGAAAAGATGAATGTCCATTTTGTAGTGTTGATGCTACTATAAATACTCTTGTGAAAACATTTGAGTATTGGAACGTGATTATAAGTAAATATTCTTATACAGGTCAAGAAAATCATCTCATGGCAGTTCCTATTAGGCACGTACAATTTGTATGAGAAATAAGTACTGAAGAATTTTCCGAACTCCCAGTGATACATGCGTTTATGAAAGATTTTTTTGAAAAAGAGGGGGAGAAAGATTATTTTTCAGCAACCCGTGAAACCATGTGAAACAGAAGTGTTGAGCATTATCATATGCATTTTCTTCCATGAAGACTTCAGTGAAAGTTCTTGAGATGCATGCTACAAGGTCAGGGTTTTCCTATTGAGGCAGAGATCAAGATATGTGAAACTATTTCAAACAAGCCTGTATAAGTCCTAGGAATAGTGGAGCTGGATCTTCGAGTTTACTGCTCAGCTCAGGATGTGCTTGCGTCGCTACATAGTATGGATGGTTCTCACTATTCATCTCTATAAATTGTACTATTTTTTCTTTCTGGCTGATTCAACTAATATGTAGATTAGAGTTTTGAAGTTTTTTCGCAAAGACTGGATTTACTTCGTAACGATGACGAAAGCGTTCATGGATCGTATTCTCTCATTGAATTCTTGAGCTTTGAGAGTAAAGATCATAGATTTTTCCTTTTGAGAGAAGGCTCGCTTGTTTCCCAAGTCTCATCGTTCCCCCAAGATTGACAACATTTTTTTGGCTGTCTAGAAGAGTGATAGCGTCGTTTGGCGCAGCTTGAGGATCAAATTCTAAACTTGTTGCCTTGCTCTCTCATAATACATTACGGAGGTATTCGAGCGTCATGAGCTGTAAGCCAAGACATATTCCAAGACAGGGGATGCTATTTTCTCTGACATATTTAAGAGTTTCGATCATATTTTCTATTGCTGTTGTTCCGAAACCTCAAGGAACAATAATACCATCACATTTTTTAACCTTGTTGATTCCGTGAGTCTTTCGAGTATTCACGAGAATAATCTCTATATCAACTCAGAGGTTTTTTCATGCGTGTTTGAGTGCTTCAACGACACTGGTATAAGAATCCTCCAGCGCTGTATATTTTCCAACGAGACCAATTTTAAGTTTTCAGCTCTTTGGAATAGAGAGAGTATTATCCCAGGCTTTGAGCTTTTTACTTTCTCATATTGAGAGTCCTAGTTTCCCTGAGATGAGGGTATGAAGTTTTTGCTTTTCTAGAAGTTTTGGAATAGTGTAAATCGATGAAACATCAGGAATGGAAAAAACTCTATCGTCTCGGAGATTCCCAAAAAGAGCAATTTTTTCACGACTTGCTGGAGTGAGTTTTTGTTTTCCTCGAACCATAATAAGATCAGGGAAAAGACCTCGTGACTGTAGGAGATTGACTGACTGTTGTGTTGGTTTTGTTTTTTGTTCATCTACTCATCCAGGAACAGGAACATAGGTAAGATGTATATGGAGAAAGTCGTCTGGTCGTTTCTTTCTACGCATTTGACGAATAGCCTCTAGATACAGTTCAGCCTCGATATCTCCAACGGTTCCTCAGACCTCTATCATACATATATCACCATTTGTTTGAGCAAAAACTTCTTCGATTCTCTCAACAATATGATTAGTCACGTGTGGAATCATTTGTACTGTTTTTCCCAAAAAGTCACCACGACGTTCTTTCTCGAGAATACCAGCATAGATTTTTCACATAGAGATACTTTGCATCCCGTTACACTCTGTGCCTAAAAATCTTTCGTAGTGTCAAAAATCCATATCAACTTCAGCTCCATCAGCAAGGACATAGACTTCTCCATGCTCGTGGGGATTCATAGTACCTGGATCGATATTGAGGTATCCATCGAGTTTAATAGGAGTAACTTTGTATTTTTCAGACAAGAAAAAACCGGTAGCGGCAGTGGTAACACCTTTCCCGATACCGGAGATAACTCAACCTGTAACAATGATATATTTTTTTCGCATATTTTTTGGGCGAGAAATTAAAAAGAAGTGTATGGATGATTTCCGTATGAGGAAATTTTATTTATTGTTTTTTAGTGGGGGAGTTATAATATGTTATTAATAACAATTTATAGAACTTATATATGTACTACTTCTACGGATTTATAGCAGTTATTTTATACTCTTTTCTTCCTCCAATAGCAAAAAAAGCTGCAATCGATGATATTCCTCCGATGATGTTTATTGCTTTGACTATGTTTATACTTGCATCCTGAGCTCTTCTCTGATCATTCTTTTTTGAGAAAACGAATATATCTAACATATGACTTTGACAATGGTGATGAATTATTTCTTTCTGAGTGATAAATTTTATAGCTTTCATTTTATTTGTAACAGCAATTAAGTATATGCCAGTAGCTCATTATCAAGCTATGGGACTTCTTATGCCAATAATAGGATGAGTAATTGCATATTTCTGGTTTGATGAAAAAGTATCACTCCAATTTATTTTTTGATTTGTTTTAATGTCCATAGGTTTAGTTATAGCTCTTTGGAGATAAGATAATACCATGAAGGATTTAGGAATAACTGCTTTGAAATTTGTAATCACATTTTCGTTAGGAGTCGGTATATGATATCTCTTGTTCCAAGAAAAGGTCTGGGATACCATACTAGTTCTTTCTATGAGAGTGTGTAATGAAATGGATACTCTTATAGATGAAACTACTATCGTATGATGACCTACTTTCTTTGACGTGGAGTCATGAAAATGTAGTAAATATTCTTCTTCGTGAATTTTGTATTTTCATCTGGCATTATCACTTAGAATATGATGACATAAGCACCAAGAAGTATATACCTATACCCCTTTGGATGTTATGGGAACTTCATATCTTAGACCATGAGAGTATACATCACAAATATAAGCAATGATGGTATAAGTAAAATTATATACCAAGATGGTCTAGAGTATGAACTTATAAAGGACTAATTGTGGTATGAGAGTAATGTGAAATATTTTTCTAATTTAATATATATGAAACTCTACCAAGTAGACGCATTTACGTCGCAGCAATTCTCTGGAAATCAAGCTGGAGTCATGATTGTAGATGAGTTTCCGACTGAAGAATATATGCAGAATATTGCCTCTGAGATGAACCTCTCAGAAACAGCTTTTGTGAAGAAACGATCAGAAAATACATATGAGATTATATTTTATACTCCGAGCGAAGAAATAGATCTTTGTGGTCACGCAACACTTTCGAGCGCTCATATCTTGTATACTCAAAAACTTGTAGATATTCAGAGCGAGATAAGATTTTTTGCGAAATGAGGAGAACTTAAGATTCAAAAGAAAGATGATGTGTATTTGATGGATTTTCCTAAATGGACATATGAAGAGACGTGAGATGTAGATTGAGCAACTCAGATTACAGGTATAGCTGGCATAAGAGAAGTATTTCAGGCAAGTAATGGTTGGGGAATTGTTACACTCGATACAATAGAGGAGCTAAAAAGGATCACTCCAAATTTTTGAAGTATGAAGGGAACAGATTATGGAAATGTGGTAGTTACGTGTGGTTGAGATGATGAATATGACTATTATATTCGCTGCTTTGTAACTGATTGCTGAATCAACGAAGATCCAGTTACTGGGAGTATCGAATGCGTTTTGGCTCCTTTTTGGTGAGAAAGACTTTGAAAAACGAAAATGAAATCATATCAGTGCTCTGGGAGATGATGAGAGAAATGAGTGGAACTTTTAGGAGATAGAGTTATAATCTCAGGAGAAGCCGTGACGGTTTTTGAAATAGAGGTACTTTCTAACTAAACTATTATGAATCTTCCAAGTGAACAACAAGCACATGACCTGATTGAAAAATATGCAAGCAGTACGAAACAGCATCTCTACCAAGTAGGAG
>JAVCKV010279330.1:0-14775 GCA_032274145.1 Herpochondria borealis
GAAAACCATCGTAGGCGTTGCTGCTAACAGCTTTTCGAATCTTGCAGCAGCACTATCATTCTATCAACTCTTGAGTTAACATTACAATCTTCTTATATCGTTCACTCTATCTTTTTCTTTCTTCACTACCTAAATATTCATACCGAAACCACTCATATCTCACCTCTTCATGCCAGTTATGTTGACAACTCCAGACACTTTATCAGAGTACACCTTCCCAACGACGTAACGAGCCACGTCCGAGCGGTCAGTCTGAATACTAGGGCACTTTACCTTGTCGCCAAACTCAACAATCTTAGCTCCCGGTTTGCCATCTGTAAGGCCAGTTGGACGAACAATGAAGGTACGATCCTTAAGGCTACCGCTGAAGGCTTGTTCTTGTCCAGTGTGATCGTTCAAGACGTGACGCAAGTGGTAGCTCATGAGCTTCCCGATCCCCATACCGATCTTCATCTCGGAGGTACCTGCTCCCTGAGACGAAACGGCAATGACGCGTACAGCCTTGAACTGAGGAGTCTTCAAGGCTTGGGTCAACGCGATAGCGTTCGCAGTACGAATATCCGACTTTGCAACCGAATTGCCATTACCAACTGCCACAATGACGACGTTGGCTTTCGTCTCCTGTAAAGCGCGAGTCAAGTCTTTTGTGTCTCTGGCATCACCCTCGACAATGGAGTGGCAGGTGCTGCACCCATTTTCGAGCTTGGCGGGGTCGCGACAAAAGGCATGGACACGAGGACTGGACCGGTGATCGTAGAGCCGTTTCATAATTTCACGTCCAGTGCCGCCAGTGGCTCCAATGAGGAGGACTGAAAGGTTGCTCTTGATGGTAGCGGCCATGGTATTATGTTGGGTGCTGCGGTTGTTCTTTTGTCTTTGTTCTGTTTTTGTTTGCAATTTGAATTTGTGAGCACCAAGTTCTGCTAACGTGCTCACTCAATCCAACTTTTCGATGTTGTTCTGGTCCTTCAAGTCGGACAATGGTGAGTCCTACGTTTCCAAGTCATTCCGTGGATTTCATAGTCATGGAAACACTCATCGGGAACGATGAGGATTCACTCATAAATGCTACTTGTGCACAAAGAACAGTAGCGACAAGCACGACTAAACGCCGAAGATTTTCAGTCGTAATTTTCTTTCCGATTCTGGCGAAAACTAGGAACCCTCGAGATGCTGATCCTGAGTTGAGAGTTAATGTGGCGGCTTTCTATGCACAAAACATTAACTCATTTAAATAGAAACACACCACACCAAAACATGAACAACGCATTTCAAGCATTCGTTTTCCTTTCCGCCTTCCTCGAGACTGTCGTTTTCGCATGGCTCTTCATCTTTGTCATTGTGGTCATGCCCGGCATTGGCGAACTGGACGACGGAGGCTTTCTTCGTGCCTTCCAAGTTATCGATGGCGTAATTCAAAAGAATCAGCCCGTCTTTGTCTTCATCTGGATTGGCTCTGTCATCTCCATGATAGTTTGTGCGGGCCTTGGCCTCGGATACCTGGACGATGATTGGACTGTGGACAAAGTCCTCCTCACGGTTGCGACCGTCCTCTATCTCGTCACTCAAGTCACAACATTCACCATCAATGTCCCAATGAATAATCGCGTTCAAAGCCTCAACGTAGCAGCTTTGGATTCTTCCACGAAGGAAGTTGAACGTAAGCGCTTCGAGGGCCCCTGGAACTTCTGGAACAACTTGCGCACGGGCATCATGGGTCTCATCTCTATTTACCTCTTGACTCTACTTCTTCGTATTTGAAGTTTGTGCATCTCCCGAAGCATACTCGTCAGCGCAACAGAGAGATTGTAAATCAATAATACGTAGTTTATACTTCAACAGTTTGGATGTGTGCAAGAACTGTTCTCGACTGCCTGACTTACTTTAGATTAGGTCTACCAAGGAGAAGGAGCGGAAGTCATCTGCAGTGACCACACAACAGCCTTCGAGAAGGCTTCTTTTTCACACTTATCATTACTGCTCTTTAGAGGCCTTTGTGCTTGGTGTAATCACGGAGCAGGCTTCTTCTGTTGATTCCATCTCATCTGAAGCTTGGTGTGTTTCTGCTTCTCCTTATCGAGTTTCTTCATTGCACTCTTGGTAAGTTCCGTACCATCTGCCAAGTGCGTGGGGATGCCCGTCTCCTCGTTGAACTTGCTGTACTTGCCATTGTATTCGGCTGCTTCACGGAACAAGTTAACAGGATCAATCTTCATCTTAGCTTCCTTGTCTTCCAAATCCTTCTTTGCCTTGGCCTTTCGCGCTTCAATGGCAGCTTCCTCCTCCGTGCTAAGTTCCTTCTTGAAGACCTCCTCCTTCAAGCTAACTGTGCGGTTGAAGACAAGCTTACCTTCGCCACTTGTGGAGTTGAACGAAGTCTCAATGTCGACACAGAAGTATCCCATTCTCTCAAACTGGAACGCATAGTTGGAATGCCACTGATCCACGTCCTTGGCGTCAACCAATGCTCTCACTGATGGGTCCACGATAGCATTGGGGTACACAACTTCACTCTGGGCATTGAGCTCATCCTCCCACTGATCACTTGGCTCTGGCACTGTAAAGAGGTTGCTGTAGACACGAACTTCGCACCTGATTCCATCGCTGGGGACCCAGGAGATGAACGTCTTTGGCTTGGTCCGACCCTCAGATGTGTCGAGATGACACTTGAGGTGTGTCACCTTGCCGTCGGCGTTCTGCGTCACGTCGTCGCACACCAAGTTGCCACCGTGGTACTTGAGCCCCACGGCCTTGTTGGGGGCAAGTCCATAGTACTGAGACGAATCCTTCATGCGAAAGTCGGAGGAGTCCACGTAAATCTTGCTCGTCAATGTGATGGTGTGGGAGCCCTTAGACTCGTCTGTGGCCGAGTTTTGGACGTCAAAGGTAAAGGTCTCTGCCTTTTTGACTTCTTCCTCAAAGTTGGTAATCTCCACTTCAATTGGATCCGGGGCTGCCATGCATCGGGGCGCAGATTTCGCCAGGCAGAGACGCGCTGTCTGATTCAGCTTGTTAATCTCCACCACATTGAAGGCCTTGGTGGCGCCAACGTCGTTGCAAAAGGTGTTGATAATTTCCTTGTTATATCCTCGTCGGCGCAACCCAGAAATTGTAGGCATGCGGGGATCATTCCAACCACGCACATAGTTGCTGGTTACCAACTTCAACAACTTACGTTTCGAAAGAACAGTATATTGAATGTTGAGACGTGACATCTCGTAGACGTTGGGTCGAAACAAGTCAAGAGCCCAAAGAATCCAGTAATATGGTTCACGTCGACTCTCAAACTCCAAGGTGCAAATGGAGTAATCAATGTGCTCCAGTGAATCGCAGATCCCATGAGTAAAGTCGTAGTTAGGGTAGATGCACCACCCGTTCCCTACATGAGGATGGCGCGTGTACCTGATACGGTACGCGACGAGATCGTACATGTTGGGGTTGGGTGACTCAAAATCCATCTTGAGACGGAGCGTCCAGGTTCCCTCGTCGTAGAGTCCCATCTTCATCTTTGCAAAGATCTCCAAGTTCCGTTCGACGCTAGTGTCGCGGTTTCGACCAGGCAGAACATCTGGCGATGGAATGGGTGCTTCCTTGTCAGGGTCGTTACCGCTGTTGCGAGCCACGACGCGCTTCATGGCCAACTCGCGCTGGACTTCCATTTCAGCCTTGGTCATGTCACAGGCATAGGCGAGGCCTTTCTTGATGAGAGTCACGGCAAAGTCATGAAGAGCCTGAAAGTTTTCGGAGGAGAAGGTAGTCTTCTCGGGCTTCCAGCCCAACCACTCCATGTCACGTCTGAGAGAGTCAATGTACTCTTCCGACTCGGCATCAGGGTTGGTATCATCGTATCGAAAGACCGTTCTGCGGTTCTCAGGAGCGACCCCGAGCTTATCGAACGCGAGAGAGAAGTTCATGTTCATGGATTTGGCGTGACCAATGTGGAGATACCCATTGGGTTCAGGGGGGAAACGAGTACGAATGACGGTCCCATTGATCTTTCTGTGGGCTTCCAGTACGTCCTCGGGGTTCACAGCCCACTCGAGCTCGCGAGCTGAGAGAGCGTTTGATACAACTGAAGTGGCTTCAGTCATGGTTGATGCGAAAGCTTGATAGAGAAGCAAGGTGCGAAATGGCAACGTTATGGCTGTTGTCTTGTTGGCCTCTCTTGTCTTTTGCGCTTTGAGGTAAAGGGGTTACGTGCGAAAACAGAACATCATCTGTTTGGGAAATTCTTGGCCGACTGGAAGTCGCCCGTCTGGAAGATCGCTAGCGTTCGGGTTTTTCTTGTTGTTGTAGTCGAGTGAGTCATCCATCGCGGTTCATCTTCACTGTTCACAATGCCACAGCAGAGACATCACAACACAAGCCATACAACAGAAGCTAAGCCACTCTACTAGCGGAGATCAACCTTGCAACCATGGAGCGTTATCAAAAGATGGAGAAGATCGGTGAAGGCACATATGGTGTAGTGTATAAAGCAAAAGATAGAGTAACGGGAGAGATCATCGCCTTGAAGAGGATTCGGTTGGAAGCAGAAGATGAAGGCATTCCCTCAACGGCGATCCGTGAGATTAGTCTGTACGTGCCAAGTCGTGCTTCTCGGTGCACCTCTCCAACCACGAGTGCATCCATGCCTTATTGATTGCTCACTCACCTCATTCTATCCGCAGGCTAAAGGAATTACAGCACCCCAATATTGTTAGACTTTATGATGTTGTCCACACCGAACGAAAGTTGACCCTCGTCTTTGAATTTCTGGATCAGGACCTTAAGAAGTACCTGGATGTCTGCGACTCTGGTCTAGATCTTCCTATTCTCAAATCCTTCCTCTATCAGCTCTTGACAGGCGTCGCCTATTGCCATCACCACCGTGTCTTGCATCGTGACCTGAAGCCACCCAATCTGTTGATTAACCGCGAGGGGCAGCTCAAGCTGGCTGATTTTGGTCTAGCCCGCGCCTTTGGTATTCCTGTACGATCCTATACGCACGAAGTTGTGACACTGTGGTATCGTGCTCCTGATGTCTTGTTAGGATCACGCAAATACTCAACGCCTGTGGATATCTGGTCTGTCGGGTGTATCTTTGCAGAAATGGCGAATGGAAGGTGAGCTTATTGTATCTCTATTCTGCTATCGAGTTCTCAATTACCTTTTCTCACTTGTCCCACCTCACTGTGTCTCCATGTTACCCCCGCTTCTGCCTCGCGATCTTTGTGCTAAATAGACCTCTTGTGGCTGGAACGAGTGAAGCAGATCAACTTGATCGCATTTTTCGACTCCTCGGGACACCGACACCCCAAGATTATCCCGGTATTGTCGAGTTGCCCGATTATTCGAATGATTTGCCACCCTACCCACCACCGCGAGGTGGCCTAGCAAGTTTGGTACCCACCCTGGATCAAACGGGGATGGATTTGTTGAACAAAATGTTGCAATATGACCCAGCAAGACGCGTCACTGCGCAAGAAGCACTGGAACATCCATTCTTTTATGACATGACAGGAAGAGGGTAGTAATCCCAGACTGACTGATGCATCGTGTTGGATTCTAGATAGATATTGCACATCTACAATGTCTGATACAACATCATTATTTCTGCTATATTACACACACTCTTTTCACCACAAACAAGTAATAGAATGCAGGATTAGACCTCAGCTTCCGCACCGAGAAAGTAGTCAGTCGAGTCGTAGGTACTGTTGTTGGTGTCGCTGCGGTTCAACAACGAGTCCGTTTCACGAGGACCTTCCTCTTGCTCCGACGCAGCTGACTCTCGTCGGCGTCTCCCCAGCCACAACGGTTGTGGCGTTTGTTGCTGTGGGGATCGTTGTGCTGCGACTGCTTCGTAAGACGGGTGTGTCAATCCAACGTTGGATGGGAGATGCTCCACCGGTTTGCCCACATCTTGACGACAAACTGGACAGTTGCACGGATTTCCGTGACCAGAGTTGACCCACAATTTCCAGCACGTCTCATCAAAGATGTGCCCACATCGCAGCATCTTGACAGGACGCCCATCGTTGCCCCTTAGGGGGATGCCAAAACTATCCACTCGCCGCATGCTGCCGTCTGCGGCTGGCGGTGGCAAGTCCATGTTCTCAAAGGTCTCCAAACAAATCGGACAGTGACTTGTATGAAACCGTGACTGCAGTTCTCGCGCCTTTTCTTTATCATCTCTGCTCAATTGCGACCGAGAGTCTGCATACTGCCATCGCTTCCTTCGGTCGCGGTATTCGCCCCACGCTCCAAAGAAGAAGGTAAAGATCGCAAAACCAATTACTACACCGAAACGAGACACAAAGTCATGCATCCGATCCTTCATAGTGGGCGGACCTGCGAGCAACATGTCAGACAGGTCCTCGACAGCATTCAGAATGGCTGTGCCGTAGTCATGAACTCTCAACTCTGGCTTCATGTTCGCAACGACATGTTCCAGCCTCCACCACGGTAATATCGAGGCAATGCCAGTTCCGGTAGAGATGAAGCAGACACGGTCAGTGATGGACAAAAAGACGAGAATACCCAACTCGGAGCTCCTGCATGAATTCGATTGTTGACAGTCTCCTGGCGACTGCCACCAAGCCTCGTGAAGCGCTCGAGCAAACAGTTGCGCAGCATCGTTCACCATGTCATCCTCATCTTCGTACGTGTAGTACGAGCCCGCCTTCAGCACTGCAGCTAGATTCATCTGAACGCACAAGCAGTAGAATCGATGGAAATTAGCGGAGAAAAGGAAAAACGAGACGTGGAAGTCATTCGAGACTCACCTTTCGTACTATAGCCACAGCCAACTCCACGGGAGGCAGCATAATCTCATTATCATCTCCTCCATTACCATCGTCATTAGTTAAATATCTGGTCGGCAACCGAGTCATCATTTGGTGCATGAGGCTAAATCCAGATTTCTGCAACGGCGATTCATATTGAGTCAAATCCTGCTGCAAACGTCGTCGTCCAACCCCAACGTCCCACGCCTGACTCGCAAAGGTTTCTGTAAAATTATGCATCACCATGGCAATCTCTCCCATGTAAGCTTCTCCCAAGACCCAATCGGGGTCACAGAGTCGCAAGTCTTGCGCCCCGACAGAATCCGGCAAATAGGCTGTCGCGCACCTGGTGGGGTCCCTCAGGGGATTGGGGTAGGCATCTGGGGTCCAACCAAAGAGCTGTGGATTGCTGCTGCTATCCTCTTTGCTGTCAGTAACAGACCTGTTTATCCTTGGTGGATGTCGGATGAACGTGGGTGTCGAAGGATACTGCTGCTGCAGCAGCTCGTGCGCCTTCTCATCTGAGTGCTGCAACGATATCTTTTTACCCATCTTGCGTTTTATGAAGCTCTGAAATGTTTCCGGGACTAGGCGCTGCGGTGCCTCATCTTTGTACCATCGATCAATCAGGACCAGCCGAGTCGCAGGGCGAGTGATGATGTAGAGGATGGCGATGAGAATCAGGGTAATTGACGCATGAAGTGGTCTCATTTTGTAAATTAGTTCTTTGTATGCTACTATTCACCAAACCGTAGTTGTTGAATGAAGCATCTCAGCTCACGATGTTCGCTTTGATCAATGTTACAGTGTGAGTGCTTGACGCCTTCCTGATGCAAGTGGAGGAAGCGAACGATGAGAACGACAGCAACAAGAATACCAAATCATTGTGCATCATCAAGTTCAAACCAGATCACGGGGACACCAGACCAGATGTTCTGTATTGGATGGATTGAATAAAACCCCAAAGACCTCGAACTATGGCACTATGTGATAGTACACTTTCACGTACAACATACATATATGTCGTTCTGCCGGAGTTTCGAAAAAGTAGAGAGAACAAATTTCGAAAATTGTCCGAGTTGCAGTTGCACAAATAAGGCACAACAGTAAGTCTGTACATCTACTGTATATGAGACATTACTGTACCTTCACTGGGAGGTCAGAGTACTGTACAGTAGATCACGCGCCGAGTTTATAATCTGGCCATCACGCATGTACAGTATATATATTGTAGAAGATGATTGAAGTTACAAGACCGCTCCAAGAGGATCCGCTATGGGTACTTTCTTTCCGTGTACATGTACTTTATGCCGAAGGGAACTGATTTATTCCAAAATTTGCTTCTGAAAAAGCAGGTGTCACGTTGGCAGCTTTGCCTAACGCAACCAAGTCAGTCGCAGGCAGAAGACAAGACTCTCCACATTTTGAAAGCATGCATGGCACTGGCAATATAATACGCAGGTACTGTGATTGCTTGATTGATTCAATTCGGACCAACACGATTCTAAAATCCAAGACGGTGCATCACGTCGTATGCTATCTTAGGTTCCTGCCAAAAGCTGTTTTACAAGAAAATATGGTAGTCTCGAAACTGTGAAGCACTGCCTGCCGCGCGACCTAGCTCATTGCAGTTGGCACGGCCGAAAACGGTTATGTTCCGTGATACGACCGACCCAGCTTCACTAGAGTCCTTTGCGTCTAGGGCATGTATATTTTGTTTCAGTCTCAACCTTGTTAGAACTACGTGTAGCTACTGAGTGGGAGGAGGGACGGATCGGCCCCAAAAGAGTTCCTGCACTCGTGCGGAGTTGTGAAAGCCAGGCTTTGTGGCAAACGTCAAGACTGCCACAAGTCGTGTGCGGTTTCCTTCCACCTTGGAGACACGATGCAACGATTTGTTCCCGGCAAAGATGGACAAAGTTCCTGGTTTGAATTCCAATGAATGGAGCTTGGGCACTGGAGCCTTGCCTCCCTCGACAAAGGATTTATTCTTGGCAGTTTCTTCGTGTTCGTTCAAAGCCGACGACACAGCGTCCAAAGCCAAATCCTCTCCAGAGTCTCTGATTGGGAAAGTATACTGAAAGAGTCCGCTGTTCTTTTCCGATGCTTCTTGGAGCATTATAGTGCTGGTAAAGGGCGCTTGATCAAAATGAAAGGATGTGTAGTAACCAGGAGGGAAGGCATTGAGATAACAAGATCCAACGGGGTCCTCAGACAAATAGAGGGGAGCACTGCCCTTTCCATTGCCATGAACAACCTTCGCCACCAGCTTTCGAAGAGTCGGATGTTCGTACAAAGCAGTCAAATCCGAGTTGGGGGATAGCTCATCTGAGGCAATGGTGGAAGCTTTCGCGTGCATTTCAAAGTTTCGGACTGAATCGCCAGGCAATGCCGGATCCGACGGCTTGAAAAAAACGTTGTGCTGATCCTCCGTCACAAAGGCTTTTCCTTCAAGAGATCTTGCCTCATCTGCGACGGTGGCAAGCGTTTCTGGCGATATGAACTCTGGAAAAGTGACTAGATAAAAAGTGGGAAAGACAAGTGAGAATCTCGATGCTCGGCGATTGGCAAATTTGTTTAGAAACTCGTTCTTACCAGCTCCACTTTCGACGTACTGTTTCCTAGCAGTTTCAATCGCCTCTTTCGCTTTGGTACTGGATAGATCAGAAAGCCAAGGGTACCTTTCAATATTCATAGTGTTGATTTTCGTTCTTGGCTGGATTTGTGAGTCTGCTGTATTTGAACTGTCCCCTCTGACTCGACCTTTGACGTAGTCGACGTCATCTCCTGCAATATTTGCGTCTCCAGAGTGTCTGCATATCCTCTCCCGAGTCTCTGATTGGGCGAAAGTATGCAATGGCGCGACGTTAGTAGCGGGTAGGGGCGACCTAGATTGTTCATTCACCAATTTGGCAAATTTATAAATAATACGGGACAGTTTTGTATCCAAGTTCGAAAACGTGAACCTGTGATCCGTGATATCTTGAAATGCTTTTAAGCCTGAGCACCGTGCTCGGAACCAAGCTATACCGGGACCAAGGAGGGCTTTTATTCCGGCTGATTTTGCTTGAAGATGGGGCCTTATCTATTCAATCACTCTTCCGTCATTTTGCCGGCAGTCGGGTGTCTGGTGTAATGATCCAAAAATTCTTTACACGGACGTAGTGGTTTTTGCAAAGATCCACTTTTCATAAAACATCATTTTGAGTTTTCGAAATGCAGGTTGATTACGGAACCACTGAGACAAACCGCCTCGTTACCAGTGAGTATCATGGATCTACGATAGTGATTGTTGCCGTGTCTGCATGAGCCGGTTGTCGGTGTTGTGGGGAAACATGGTTGCCAAAACCCTCTCCCTAACGACCTACTATTGCACCTTACTCCCTGGCAGATTTGGACCTTGAAATCCAGGAAGGTCCGGGCATCTTTGATGATAGCAAGGATGTCACGTTGACCATTGCGTCCCCCAAGAAGAAGTTTGTTCTCCTCATTGTCGCTCTCATGGTGTTGGGTTTGGTTGCCACCAAAATGGGTGGCAACACCAAGCAGATGGAAATTTACCCCGAGAAGGCGGAATTGTTGGGATGGTCCCTGCATGGATCGTGCGACTCTGATAGACCATGTGACGGAGCCTACCTTTGCTGTTCCACTCGCTATTCCAGTGGCGGGTTTTCTTGCATTGACCCGGAAGGCACATCCTCTCCCAATGTTGGATATTGTATCTAAAGAGGGTATTGGGTGAGCGACCACTTCTCTTTCAGCGACTGGAACTTCTCATTTCGAGGTAAGGTCACGAGGACTATACGAGAGGAGATTCATCCACGACGAACAGCTTGCTTGTCGCGATTTGATTCTTTGGTGTTGAAATGGCGGTGGCGGAGGATAACGAAAGCGATTAGCGTTTCACAAAAAGCGAATAAAATAGCCTCCATTGGTTGAGACTTATCTCGTTTGATACAAAGCCATTTTGCACCGTGTAAGTGCGTGGTTCCTCCACAAAGGTTTGCAATCGAGACGCTCTTGCGACCAGGGCCACCACCAAGATCGAGTGCAAGTGATTGCGACCGACGGCTCATCCTGCAACTCCAGATCAACAATGTATGAAACCAGACAAACCAACACAGCAATCAAGCTCCATTCTGCCGTTATCTTTGACGGACCAGGTCCTTTGTCTGCATGAATAGACAAGTCCAACAATCGAAGTCTGCTTCCACCATCTTCCGTGTTCAAGAGAGCTATCCATGCAAGTAGTGTACCTGCGTTCATTTTCATGCGGTGCGGTTTCTTCACACAAGTTGTACTGCCTGAGGAGATGTGTTGCGCCCTCCCAAGTGCAATCGGGATCATTCGAAGAGGGTGTATACACAGCATCAAGTCTGTGCGGCCGCTATTTCCAGAACGCGTACTGTGGCCAGTTCTCAGTACGATTTATGCACGGCCTCACTCAGAATGGATCGGAAAGAGTGAGAGAGAGAGTCCACGTTTCTAAGCTTCTGTCTTGAAATGGGCAGTCAATTGTCGGGGACCGAAATCCACTTCCCAAGTGGGGAGTCGACCTCTGTCGCCCCACGCTCGTCTTGGTTCCCGCTTCGTTCTTCTGAAATCTCTGTCGCCCATCTTGTTACTAGGCGGTGATGGTGATGGGCGTTTCTTATTCTTTGTGTGTGTGTGTCATGGTGCACTGAAGCACATGGAGATGTTCTTGTGAGTTAGTACATGTACCACCCCCTCCACTATTATTTCAGTACCTGCACCCAGCACCATCCATTCTCTAAACGCCGCATCGTTGTCGTATCGTAGCGGTCCTTATGACTGACAAGTTGGTCCTGATCCAGACAATGCAAATCCCCCAGTGTACCAGGGGACTTTGTGAGTATGCCATTCAGCGCCCTCCAAGGTTTTGCATTCATATCGTCAGCAATGATCCATCCTCCAACCTTGGTGGCGGCAATGGCATTTTGAAAATCTATTCGAGAACCTCCTAAAGTATGGTCGCCATCAACGGAAAATACATCGCAGGCTCTGCCATGTTGCTGTGAGAATAGTGGCACCGTGTCGGTGGAACTTCCTTGGATCATTTGCAGGCGACCTGGGTATAACTTCTGCACGTACTCAAGGCCAGTCACTGAGTAGTCGAATGCTTGAAGATCAAATGCCGTCACTTTCGTGGTACGAGGTGTCGCTGCCAAAAAGATGGCGGCCGAGTGACCTCCATTGAACCCAATCTCACAAATCAGTGACGAATTGTTGCGTCGTGAGGCTGTCCACTCGAAGTAAAAAGGAGCTTGTTGGTCACGATTACCGATATGTGAATTGCCACTCCACGACCGGTCCTTGAGCCACGCATGCTTCGATTTGTTGTGGACCACACCAATGTGAGCTGTCAAACCTTCCATCAAGGCCATGAGGAGTTCGCGGTCCATATCGGATGCCACGTCTCGACAGGGTAAACAACAAGTATTTGGAGGTCGGGTACATTGGATTTTACAGCAGGAAGTGTCTTCGCGAGCGCTGCTGCTGCTGTGCTCCTCCTCCCGAGTAGTAGAGTTAGTAGTAGTACTGCTGCTACGTGTGGCAGCATTGGTCGATCCTGTCTTGTTGTTGAAAGAGCCAACATTCTGCTGATTGAAGAGCACCACTATATTAATAACAACAACTAAACCGATGATTATCGTCGTCGAACGGAGGGACTTGGACTCTTTTGGCGTAGCCTTTCCATGTCGAGGAGCTGGCATGAAAGGCATCAGCAGTCTCAGTTGGAAGAGTTGAAAGTTTGTCATGATGTCATCAACTAACTTAACGTAGTACTGTCCACTGTACACAATATCTACTGTCCTCATCTTTTTGTGCTATCAAAACAGACACAACAAACTGAAAACAGACCCAACATCACACACTCAACCAATTCATTGAACCAACTGGACGATCCTGCTAGTTAAAGTTATTGTCACCTCTTGAATTTTTCATTGCTAGATCCATTCCTCTACACGGATCACACGACTAAGGAGCCTTTTATTGAGAATCAAACAACAGCGTCATCGCTCGATCACAAACGATTCTCTCGATGAAGCGGCTGGTTGTTCTGGTGTTGGCCATCGATCTCCTCCGAGGAGCAAATAGTTTTCAACAATGGCACTCGAATCATCTGCATTCAGATTCATTGTCGATAAAACAAAAGGTTTTTCGTGCAGCAGCTTCAATAAACGACAACGACGAAGATGGTGTTGCTTCGCCCGAGAATTTCGCAGATTCCCTAAAGTCGTTGATTGATATGAGTGCTGTTCCACGAGCACCAGACAACAAACCTTTTGCGAAGGAGCAGCCATCGACGGAGCAACTCGAACAACTGGTGTCAAAGCTGAAGGATTTCGTAGTGGAAAACGAAGGACCGGAAGCACTTGACGACGACGACGATGCTCCCTTTTTGGATTCTGACGCCTACGAGAATTTTCGAACCAACATTAATCCCGATGGTTCTTTGACTCCACGAGGAGGTAGTGCAATGAATGTTCCCCAGCGAAGCGCAGATGACAAGTTGAAGAACCTTGTCAATCAGAAGCCGGAACTTCCCGACTCTTACTACAAATCAAAGCCAGATGCAACGGTGGAGGATTTATTTAGCGCAGCGCGTGCAAACCCAGAGGGAGTAGATGAAGATATGCATAACAAAATCATGGCACAGGAAGAAGGATTTCAAAAACAGTCAGAGTTTTTCCAACAGTATTTGGGTGGGGAGAAGGAGGGCAAAGATACTGCCTTCAAGATGCGCGAAGAGCGACAACGTACGGCAGAAAATGAGTTTTTGCTCAAGCTGGACGCGGAAATGAAGGAGCTAGAAGGCACGTTGGACGAGAAACCGAAAGAACTCGATCTGGTTCTATGCACCAAGTGCAAATGCCCTCTATCGCAGCTAGAGATTGAAACTGGTATCAAAGAAGGCATGTGTCAGGTGTGCTACGGTGAAATGGTGGCTGAAACCAGCGATATGCGATTCTTGAATGCTGCACCTATTGGTGATCGACCGTATGAGAGGAGACAGTCTCGGAACTCGTTTGTGCAACGTCGAGTGGATAGTCCTGCACCACAAATACGAAGGGTGAAGCCTCGAGAAACTTCGCGACCATCTGCAAGTGGCGTGGCAGCTCCTCCGCGATCATCTGCAAGTGGCGCTTCAAAAGCAAAAGCATCACCGGCTCCGAACACTTCACCCGACAAGCGTCAGCCACGTCCTCGTCAATCAGCAGCACCTTCAAAGGATAATGAAGTGTCACAACTCAAACTTCAAGCAGCAGCCTTGCACCAACAAGTTGCGCGATACAAACGCGAAGCGGAAGTAGCTAAAAGCAAAGTCCGTCAAGTCGAAGCAGAAAACACTCGCCTCAACAAACTGGTAGTTGAGCTAGAGAGATCGCTGGAGCGTGACCGCGCTTCAAGTTCAGAAGAAGATACATCGGAAGTACAACCCCCATGGATGAAAGTACTGGACCCAGACACTGGAGAGTACTTTTATTGGAATGAAGAGACTGAAGAGATGCGATGGGACTTGGAGGATGATGCGGAATCCAATGATTAGAGCGATTCTGAGCCTCACAAAACGAATGCATTCTCCCAAGGCTGCGATTCAGACTATGACGCGAGCTAGCTTGTAACTGGTGCGGGAGTCACTTAAACAATACCTTCGTGCACCTCAGGGACTTGGTGGGTTCAAGAACATACAGAAGGATGATTCTGTGGTAGAGTGCAGTCAATACTCTAATCTATTTCAGCATCTTCAATCACGGAACCTCATGCTTCAATATGCTCTGCCTCTCTTTGCCTCAATCGCTACAGTCAATCTTCGCTCGCCTATATTCAATATGTTCAATGTATGTCTCGGTAGAGGTTGCTAGCACAAAACTATGTTTATCCGTCTGTCTGTCCGTCCTAATTCCGTCCGTCGTGTGTCCGTCCGTTACAATTTTAGTGAGAACCGTTAAAAAATCAGGCGACTCACGTACGTCCGTGGACA
>JAVCKV010279441.1:0-14770 GCA_032274145.1 Herpochondria borealis
AGTTATTACCACACCCTAAAAATGTTGAAATTAAAGCTGCAACTATAAATTTAGTAAGTTTCATTTATGCCTTATAATGTTTTAGGTAATGGGCACGGGCGCAGCACGTGTCCAGCCAGCTTTGCTGGCGATTATTAACCGTTTTGTTATATGCCATTTTTACTGCCTAAGATCTTGATGTTTGATATCTCAAATGTATAACCTAAATCCGCAGCAGCACCCCTAAATTTAATTTCATACGGATAACCATACTCTTTATTATATTTTACATTTACAGAAACACCTTTACTTGATGCTTGCTCCTCTAAATGGCTAAAAATTTCCTCATAGAGCTGTTTCATACTACGTACTTCGCCTTTTCCCACTACTGTACCATCTAACGTTGTTGCTGATATTACGTTGTTAAAACCAGAGATAACCGTAATTTTTTTGCCGTTTAGTCTACAAAAACAACTTGGCACGAAATCATACGAATAGTTTTGGTCTTTTACTTTTTCTAACCAAAGGTTTTTTCCATTAAGGAGCTCCAGCACTTGGATGTCCAATTTAGGGGTACAACCAACGGTAATTAAAATTAATGCAAAGCTAATAAATAATTTCATGTCTATGGCATATAATGTTTTAGGTAACGGGCAGCTGCGCAGCAGCTGTCCAGCCAGCTTGCTGGCGATTGTTAACCGACTTGTTAGGTGTCACTCCATTACCTTGATAAAGTCTGACTCACCAATAGCACTACACATACCGCTTTGCTCTGGAAACCAAATTACACTTATATAAGGCTTATACTCAGCTTTCTGCTCTACAGTAAAGACAGCTGAATACTCTAACTTACTATATTCTAAATTTAGCTCTGCACTAAACCGACTTTCTTTTCTGTTTGGATCATCTTCAAACTGACGCGAATATACTAAAGTTATAAAAGCCCCATAATTTATATGCTTTGCTCTTCTAGGACTAGTTACTTTATATGTATTTTTCTCGGTTAATTTTTCAATATTAATTAGTGAGTCATATTCACCACCACCACGAGGATATGAACAAGCATAAGAATATGATGAATAAGTACAAAAAAGTATTATAAATAATAATTTTTTCATAATGACACCTAATGTTTTAAATAACGGGCGCTACGCATGTAGCGTCCAGCACCAAAGGTGCGATTGTTAATTGGCTTGTTAGGCGAATTATGCAGGTTCATAAATTTTTGCACTTTCAATAACCGAATTATATTGCTCAGCAGAGAAAACAAATGAACGTACTTTTTTGAATGGTTGGTGAATATGATCCTCAATATCAGAATAGAATCCAATTTCATTCCAGTATACTTTTTCACTGTCAATCATTACTTTAGTTCCAATTGAAACTCCGTCATAACCACCACAAAGTCCACACAGATATAGTGCAACGAAGCCACCATGTAAATCTGGTTTGTCTACATTTAACAAACGGTCGCATGAACCAGGCTGAGCTACAACTGAACTCATATGATCATTTGGATTAACAGACTCATGTTTTTTCAAGTGACTTAATAGTGATTGACCGTTGACCAAAAACTCATGAGTTTTGTTATCAAAGTTTATGGTATTTAATTTTGACATTCCATTCGCCTAACAGTTTTATTTAACGAACTAGGTTCGTATAGTTCAAATTCGCCTAATTCTTAGATTACTTTCTTAGAAATAAGCAATTTTCTTAATGTAAACAATAACATATAACATAATTACCCGTTACAGAAACCCTACAAAACCGAATCTGATTCGGCTATTTCTTTAGCTTTTCAGTGGATAAAATAATTACTAAATTAGAGTTATTATCAATGATTACAAAAGCTTGGAGCAATTATAAACTATGAAATTATTCCGAATGCCGCATAGTACTTCAACTTTAATAAAATATTATTTAATTAGACTCATAAAACTCTATATCAAAATCACTATTTGTTTCACTAATCACATAAGCATGAATCGCTTCCGACCTTTCATTATCAATCAACCCTTCCCACTTCAGCATACCTTGAGTAGCTAAAGCTTCATCCATCACAATTGCTTTCCTTGCTTCTGCACTTTTAGTAATTAGGCAAGCTATAAATTTTTTAGCAATCAATAGTATCAACTTAGACTTGAGTATCTCTAAGTGCAGAAAAACGAAACGTTTTGGTCTTCTTATTTAACAACTTCAGCAAGCTCTTTAATACCATCTTTAAATTCCGGGATTGATTTGCCAATGTGGACCAAGCTATAAAATAATACTCCGTGATGAGCACCCATTTTAGCTTCTCCAAAAGAATGCCAAATTTCATAACCTGCGGTGCTTAACAACACTATGCCAGCAAATAAGCTTAAGTGTGGACTGTGTAGAAATTTTCTGAACATTATAATCACCTCAAATAAATATATATTGCTACGGAGTATACAAGGAATTCACGAATATTATTAATATAAAATTTTATTAAACAGTAGTTTAAATTACATAAAAAACAATAAGATAACACAATCATCTAATTAAGATTCTATGATAAAACTGCTTATTAGTTGACGTTAACGTCAACGTAAATATAATGCCCATATGCAATATTCAATATCCGATCTAGCCAGTGAATTCGACATCACTACTCGCACCATTCGCTTCTATGAAGAAAAGGGTTTAATCAGTCCTATTCGCGATGGAAACGTACGTATCTATACCCAAGCCGATAAAACCAAACTTAAGTTGATATTACGTGGCAAACGTTTAGGTTTTAGCCTTGAAGAAAGTAACTCGATTATCGAGCTTTACAACAATGACCATGGCGACAAAAAACAACTCGAAGTTTTACTAAAACGCATATCTGAAAAACGTGAACTATTACAAATGCAGATGAATGACTTAGAGTCTCTAATGCTTGATCTCGACGGCGCCGAAGCTCGTTGTGTAGAGTCATTACGTAAAAAGAATATTAAGAAATCAGCTTAAACCTAATCTATATATAAACTCCATTCGTAACCCAAGGCAATAACCATGCAAGCACATTACCCTAGTCTTAATTTTGATCTTGGCGATGACATTGATATGTTACGTGAAGCAGTACAACAGTTTGCTGCTAAAGAAATTGCTCCACGTGCAGCTCAAATTGATAGTGATAATGAGTTTCCAAAAGATCTTTGGGAAAAACTAGGTGAAATGGGATTACTAGGCCTAACGGTAAACGAAGAGTACGGTGGCACTCAAATGGGCTATCTAGCTCATTGTGTTGCGATGGAAGAAATTAGCCGTGCCTCTGCATCGGTAGGCTTATCTTATGGTGCCCATTCAAACCTATGTGTAAATCAATTACATAAAAACGGCTCTGAAGAACAAAAACTCAAATACCTACCCAAATTATGTTCAGGAGAACATGTAGGTGCTTTAGCCATGTCTGAGCCAAATGCTGGTTCTGATGTTGTGAGCATGAAACTCAGTGCTGTAAAAGATGGAGATGACTACATTTTAAATGGCACTAAAATGTGGATTACTAATGGCCCCGATGCAAACACCTTTATCATTTATGCCAAGACAGATGTAAATGCTGGTTCCAAAGGCATAACGGCTTTTATTGTTGAAAAAAATACAGCTGGATTTTCGCAACAACAAAAACTCGACAAACTAGGTATGCGTGGCTCAAATACCTGCGAATTAGTATTTCAAGATTGTCGAGTTCCTGCTGAAAATATTCTAGGTGTAGAAGGCAAAGGGGTGAATGTTCTTATGAGCGGTTTAGATTACGAACGTACTGTTTTAGCCGCTGGCCCCATTGGTATTATGCAAGCCTGCTTAGACCTAGTGCTTCCATATGTGCATGAACGTAAACAATTTGGACAAGCTATCGGTGAGTTCCAACTTATCCAGGGGAAACTTGCTGATATGTACACCTTAACCTCAGCAAGTCGTGCGTATTTATATGCAGTAGCAAAGGCCTGTGATAAAGGACAAGACTCTCGTAAAGATGCAGCTGGTGTGATTCTGTTCACTGCAGAAAAAGCTACTCAAATGGCTTTAGATGCAATTCAAATACTGGGTGGAAATGGCTATATCAACGATTACCCTGCCGGACGTTTATTACGTGATGCAAAATTGTATGAAATTGGAGCCGGCACCTCAGAAGTTCGCCGCATGTTAATCGGGCGTGAGTTATTTAAACAAACAAGCTAGTCAGCAGCTATATTCTATATAATGTGAACTAGACTTTTTAAATGATAGATTATGAAAAAACTTCACGACATATTAGATTTAGAACAACTTGATTTAAATCTGTTTCGCAGTCAAGCTCACCAAGTTAATATCTCTGGCAATCTTTACGGTGGTCAAGTACTAGCTCAAGCTTTAATAGCAGCTCAACACACTGTTGAAGAACGTCAACCACATTCTATGCATGCATACTTTCTGAGAGCTGGCAGCAGTGACATGCCAGTAATTTATGATGTCGATCGGATTCGGGATGGTGGCAGCTTTACTACTCGTCGCGTAGTGGCTAGACAAAAAGGTCGCCCTATTTTCAATGCCTCAATTTCATTCCATAAAGAAGAAATTGGTTACGAACACCAAATGTCTATTGAGACGATGCCAGCAGTTCCTACTAAATCAGAAATACTAAACTTTAACGAAAAACGCAATTCATTTGATACGCCTAATAAGGTTATTAAGAAAAGCTCTACACATCATTTATTTGATCTCGTTCCGGTAAATGGAACGCCTTATTTCAGCGAGGAAGTCTCTCCTCCACATGGTGATTACTGGTTTCGTTGTATACAAAACTTACCTAATGATATTGACACACAAAGAGGCGCTTTAACATTCGCATCTGATATGGGATTGGTTGTGGCTTCACTCTTTCCACATCCAACCATGCTGTTTAATCAAAAACAAATGGTCGCTAGTTTAGATCATGCGATTTGGTTTCATGCCCCATGCAATGTTAATGAATGGTTATTATATAAAGTTGATAGTCCATGGGCAGGAAACGCTAGAGGCTTTACCCGTGGCTTAATTTACACTCAAACTGGGCAATTAGTTGCATCCACCACTCAAGAAGGTTTAATTCGTCCTCTTACAAACAACACCAAATAAAAGCAATAAGCACTCTCATTATTTAAAGGCATTTTCATTTCACATATAATTTCGCAAGACAGCTCAGAAATAAAAACTAAAGAAAGCGTTCTTTTAATGGTTTTATTGAGTGCTTTAATTGCTATTGCACCATTTAGTATTGATGCATACATGCCTGCATTTGGTCGTATGGCCACGTTTTTTGATACTGACTTTCACACCATTGAACTGACAATTAGTGTTTTTTTTATTGGCAGTGCCATTGGTCAATTGCTCTTAGCACCATTTTCTGATCGCTTGGGACGAAGACCTGTATTGTTCCTTGGTTTATCTTTGTTTTTACTGGCAACCTTTTGCATTATTTTTTCACAAAATATAGAGCAACTTTTAGTATTTAGGTTTATTCAAGCAATTGGTTGTGGCAGTATTTCAGTTACCGCACCAAGTGTGGTTCGTGACTGTTTTAACGAACAAAATAGTGCCCGCATGTTCTCTATCATTGCCACTTTAATGATGGCCGCACCCTTTGTTGCTCCAATGGTTGGTGCTGGTCTATTACAAATATTTGAGTGGCAAGCTATATTCTGGTTCTTACTCTTCTATTCAACAGCAATTACGCTATTGATGGTTTTCAAGTTACCTGAAACACGTCCGCGTATAAGTAAAAATTTAGAGTTAGTATCTATAGCAAAAGAAAGTTTTGCTCGCTACGGTGAAGTTTTTCACAAAAAAGGGGCTATCCAGTATTTATTCTGCATTGCCTTATGTTCTGTTTGGATGATGTTATTTTTAACGGATGCATCTTTTATTTACACTGAATACTTCCAACAATCTGAGTTTAGATTTGCTATGTTTTTTGGCGGAGCTGTGATCGTGGTTATCCTGGCAAATTTTGTGAATATACGTTTACTTAGAAATCACGTTGCCAGGCGAATTTTATATGTCGCAGTTAAAGTCCAGTGCGTTTTAGTAGTTGCTCTACTCTTATACGTAAAATTTTTCGTAGCTAATATATGGCTTGTATTTATTTTTTTCTCACTGACCCAAGCCTGTCTGCACGTTATTACGGCAAACGGTTTTGCTAGTTATTTGTCGTATTATGATAAAAACAGTGGTGCTGCTACCGCAATTTTTGGTGCAGTACGTTTTGGCTTTGGTGGGCTTGCCAGTGTTTTATTGGCAAAGGTTCACAACGGCAGCTTGCTACCATTTGCAATAATAACTACTTTTGCCGTATTGCTAGGCTTATTCTTTTCTTTTAAATTAGATTTACGTCCAATTGAAGAAATTCGTGCAAGTGAATCAACTTAAGATTTCATACCGTAATTCTGCATAAAGGATTCAAATAGAATCTTAGCTTGCGATTGCATTTCAGATATATTTGGAATCTCGTCCGTTACACACAAAATTGTTGATTGCTGATACCAAACTAAGGCACCAATCATTTGTTTAGCAACTGCAGAACAATCCATTTCTTTCAACTCACCTTGTGATACTTTTAAAGCAAAGTATTGTTCAAGCTCACTTACTGTTCGCATTGGACCAATAGAGAAAAAGTATTTTCCGATATTTGGAGATTTTCCTAATTCTGAGAACACAGAACGAATTACAGCTACATACGCAGGCTGATGACAGAGCTGAATATACATATCAACAAACTTCTGCAAATATTCTTCAATCGGTAAATCTATAGACACAGCATCTGTGAATATTTGACGTGAGTTAAAAATCGTTGTCTCACAAACAGCCTTGAGTAATCCTTCTTTGTTTTTAAAAAGTTCGTAAATAGCTGACTTTGAAGTTCCTGCTAAATTAACTACTTGGTCTAAATTCATATTACTAAAACCATCTTGAGCGATTAGCTCGATGGCTGCATTAACGATTCTAACTTTTCGGTCTTCTTTATTAATCTCTACAAAGTCTTTCAAAATGCTGTACCCATTTTTATTATATTTATAATGTACATTTAATGTTTGATAGTATCATTTTAAAACTAGGCAATTTATAAAATGTAATAATTCACATTATTCACTTTATAAATGCTTTTACCTTAAGTACTATAAACCTTAATGCTGTTTTGACAAGCTTCACTCCTCGTTCTTCGGTACTTAATTCAAAAACCGTAATTTAAGCAAATTAGAATATTATAGTTTCCGATTATGATTGTAATTAACTTAAGTCATCAAAGCGTTTTTTCAAATGCGATAACTCATAGCCAACTTTTTGGGTCTGTTGCAATACATCTTTAAATTCGCTTTTTCCAGCCTGGGACAATGTCCACAAAATAGAAGAACGTGTGCCGGTACGACAATAAGCTAAAACAGGCCCTTTATTTTCATTTAGGGCATCAGAAAAATCGCCTATTTGCTGCACGCTAACATTTCCAGACTCTGCTGGTATAAATATAATTTTTAATTCATGAGCAACACCAGCATCGATAAGACTTTGAACCCTTGGTTGCTCAGCATCTTCATCATCTGGACGATTACAAATTATAGTTTTTATTCCATGAGACTTTATAGATTCCAAGTCATCAGCAAAGATTTGTGGTGAAACGTAAAAATTTTCATTTATTTTTTTTATTTGCATGTTTTACTTCCTTATATTCTTAATGCTGACGAGTTATTTATTACTAGCCAAATCGTAGACCTCGCGAATATTTTCTAATTTTTCTAAAAAATCAATATTCAAATCTTTCAACAAGCCTGTTTGCATATCAAAAACCCATCCATGAACGGTAGGGAAATTGGAGTTCAAATAAGACTTTTGTACCACTGCAGTCTTGATAACATTAAAAGCTTGCTCTTCTACATTAAGTTCTACCAACCTTTTAAAGCGGTAGTTTTCATCTTCAATAGCGTCTAATTCAGCATGATGAATGCGATAGACATCCCGTATATTCCGTAACCATGGATTCAAAACGCCCATATCTTGTGGTTGCATAGCGGCTTGCACACCACCACAGCCATAATGACCGCAAACTACAATATGCTTCACTTGTAAATGGCTAACCGCATATTCAATAACCGACATGGCACTTAAATCAGAATTACTAATAACATTAGCGATATTACGGTGTACGAAAACGTCCCCAGCTTCGGCCCCCATCATATCTTCAGCTGTTACTCTACTATCGCTACAACCGATGTAAAGAAAATCAGGATCTTGTCCTTGGGCTAAATTATTAAAGAAATCTTTATTGGAAGCTTTTTTATTAGCCGCCCAAGCTTTATTATTCTCAAAAATCTTCTGGTAAGTTGTCATATTATCCACGTACTCATGGTTAGATAGCACTAGTATACTTATATTATGCTTAATTTCGACCTATACCTATAAATAAAAAACTTTTTCTAAATTTCTTGGTCATAGCTATATACAATAAACGTGTAATTTAAGTTTAAGGACTATTAATTAAGAAAATGCATAGAGCACTGAGACTACTAATTTTCATACTGTGCTCTTGTTTACTTAGCACCAGCTTGCTTGCTATCCAGCATAATATTGAACTCGTATTTGATAAATCTTTGGAACACGTCAAGGTAAAGATTGAACTTGCAAAAACAAGTGACTCACTCAAAGCACATAACTCCAATTCGACCTTGTTTATCAATCCTGCCCGTGATTGTGAATCTCAAGAACTGCTTGAATTTAAAAATTCTAAGCTTTATTTGGATCTAAAAACACGTTGTATAAGTTACTCAATGCGCTTGTCTCAAAAACAAGATCGCAGGCCTTTCAATTTAAAATCTGGCACACTCGTAACCACGCCTAATGAATGGCTATTTTTACCCAAACTGGGTACCGATGACACAGTGCGAATAAGCATTGTAAAACCAGAAAATTTTAACCTCTCTGTTCCTTGGGATTCAATAGACGCTCAAAATGGTATTTTCAAAATCTACCCATCTCCTCAAAGTGCGGATGGTTTGTTGCTTATTGGAAATTTCAAACAAGAAAATATTCAGCATAAAGGTACAACTTTACGGGTCGCCTATCTACCAGGTAAAAAACTCGATTATCCTATGCTACGAAAATGGTTAATACAAACAGTAGACAACGTGAGCTTAGCGTATGGCAGGTTTCCTAATCCCAACCCACAGATAATTATTTCTCCAACTGCCAGTAGTTGGTCACGATACCGTTCTCCTGTGCCATTTGGTCGCGTGGTACGAGATTACGGTGAATCGGTGCAGTTTTTTATCGATCAAAGACAATCACTAGAACAATTCAGTAAAGACTGGACAGCTACACATGAATTTAGTCATTTAATGCTTCCTTATATACAATGGAAAAATAGATGGTTATCTGAGGGTTTTGCTAGTTACTATCAAAACATTTTAATGGCCAGAAGTGGCATGTATTCTGAACAGAAAGCCTGGCAAAAACTCTATGACGGTTTTATGCGAGGTAGACGTTCTGCACCTGAACTCTCACCAAACTCAGCCGCTAGAGAGGGTCGTGGTGGAAATATGAAAGTATACTGGAGTGGCGCTGCATTATTTTTCGTTGCTGATGTAGAGTTGCGTTTATTATCAAATAATAAAACCAGCCTAGATTCCACCTTAGATAAACTACAAAAATGTTGCTTACCTTCAGGAAAAGTCTGGACTGGTTCTCAATTAATGAGGAAATTAGATCAACTTAGCGAAAGCAAAGTATTTAGTGATTTATACAAGCAGTATGCGAATGATTCAACTTTTGTGGACTTTGAAAAACGCTTTACTCAACTAGGTATAACTGTACAAAATGGCAAAATCAAACTTGATGACAATTCAAAGTTTAAGCGTTTACGAAAAAGTCTTATGACGTCAAAAGGCTAAGTACTAAACGTCATCGTAATTAACTACAACTTCTGAGCTAATAGCTTCAGATTGGCAAGTCAAAATAAAACCTTCTTCAATTTCACTATCACTCAGTACAGAGTTACTACGCATTTTAACTTCACCCGATACACAGCGTGCTTTACAAGTAGAGCACACTCCACTTTCACATGCATATGGCACTGATAAACCTTCCTCAATACTAGCCCTTAGAATCGTTTCTCCAGCAGGTAAATCAAAGGTTTCAGTATCACCGTCCAAAGTAACCGTGAGTTTAGTTACACCACCTGAACTTGACTCTACATCCGACACTTGAGATTTAGTCGGTGAAGATTCATCTTTTGCCGCTGCAAAATACTCATGATGAATTTGCTCTTGAGACACACCTAAATCTAACAATGCTTTTTCGAGTTGTGGAATCATTTGCCCTGGACCACAAATATAATGATTACTTGTTACAAAATTTACCTGTGATTTACTGAATTCAATAAGTTTGTCAGCAGTAAAATCTCCCGCTTCATAATTTCGTAATTCTTGAATGGTTTCTTTTTTGCCAAATAGTTTTCCAAAAAAACCTTTTTCTGGTTCACTTGGCTTAGCATTAGTATAATGATGCATTAGTTCAAAACGCTGAGAGAATTCTTGTTGAATACTGACAAATTCATCATAAAAAATAACTTGCTCACGCTCAAAGTTTCCGAATTGTAAATTAACTTTTGCAGAATCATCGGTTTTTAATAAAGTTTTGATTAAACCAAATATCGGTGTAATTCCACTTCCCGCGGCATAAAAATAAGTTTTAGTTGAATTGGCTTCAGGTAACACAAAATTACCTAGTGGAGGCATCACTTCTAATTCATCACCAACGTTTAAATTATCAACAAAGTGATTAGACACTTTGCCATCTTTGACTTTTTTCACTGTCACTTGTAAAGGTTCACCAATTCCTGATGCACTATTAAGTGAATAAGAACGTCTTAACTCTTGACCATTTAATAGTGTTTTAAAAGTAAGGTATTGCCCTGCTTTAAATTCATATAAACTCTCAAGCTCTACTGGAACATCAAGTTCTAAGGTAGTTGCTTGCTCCGTTCGTTTAATTATATTTGCAAGTTTCAGTGTGTGGAAATGTCTGTCGGTCATAGTTGATTCTTTTAATTAGTTTTATATATGAACTTAGATAAGTTGCATGTATTATAGTGTTTTATATCTCTTTTCATAGGGTTTATACTTAATCAAATGTCTATTATTAATACTAAGAATGAAAAATCTCTTAAAGTTTATCGAGGCAAAAATATTCAAGTCAGTTTTAATGCTCAACAGTGTAGTCATGGTGGCGGCTGTTTAAAAAGCTTGCCGTCTGTATTTAAACTCAAAGCCCGTCCTTGGATAAACTTAAAAAATTGCGATAATAATCAGTTGATATCCGCCGTTAGTAACTGCCCTAGTGGAGCCCTGACTTATGCTGAAACAGCAGATAACAATGTTTCAGCTGCAATTATTCCTAACGGCCCTATAAACATTCGTGGGAATATAAATATCAAACCAAACTTTAAGGATGAGGGAATTACAGCCCAACGTGTTTCATTGTGTCGTTGTGGTTTATCTAAAAATAAACCCTTTTGCGATGCCAGTCATATGAAGAATTTTAAAGATGCTGGACGATTAGATCATCGTCCTGCGTCTAAAACCAAACAAGAAGCAGCTGAAGAAATTAAAATCATCTGTATAGAAAACGGGCCCCTGATGTGTCAGGGTAATGTGAAATTTACAGCAAATGATGGTGAAGAAATTACCGTGATTGACCCAGCAATTTGTCGTTGTGGTGCATCTAAGCGAAAACCCTTTTGTGACGGTTCACATAATAAAATAGCTTTTAAAACAAGCTAAAATAATTCTAAAACTCACCAGGCAAAACAATTAGTATTCCTTCTGCTAGCTCTTCATCCATTTTTATAAAATCTAATCGCTGAATCTCTTCGCACTTAACACCATCACCTGCGTGGATTTCAACAGACTCGTTACCATCAGTGATTTTTAAGCTTCCTTTAATTAGTTGCAGATAAGCTTTATGTGAATCTGCCGCCCTACTTAAATAAAAGTAACGGTCTTGATCAAGGGTAAAACGATAGATCTCAGCATTTTGGTTCAAAAACATAGCATCAGCACCGGGTACATGTGAGGCCACTAACTGAAAATTTGAACTAGGCTCAATGCTGCGTTGCTGGTATCCAGGCCGAAGATTCATTTGATTTGGGATTATCGATATTTCGATATAGTGCAAGTCCTCATCCTGCGAACCATTAGCCTCACTATGCTTGATGCCCGCTCCTGCTGTAAGTAACTGAAAATCTCCAGCTGGCACTTGACGTTCATTTCCCAAACTATCTGAGTGGACCAAAACGCCCTTCGTTACGTAACAAAGAATTTCCATATTGTCATGTGTACGTTCACCAAAACCTTTACCAGCTTGCACCTTTTGATCATTTAAACTTTGTAAAACAGAATAGCCCATGCGTTCAAAATTAATGTAATCACCATAACTAAAACTGCAGTGACTAATTAACCCTTTACCACTTGCAAGGCCACGTTCTTTCGCTAGATGTACTTCTAACATCAGTAATAATTTCTCGAGGTTATACTTATATCTTATTGATATATAAGATTATAAATATTGTAAAGAACCAAGCATATGTGGTTTAACACCAGCCGAGTCTTTCATGGTAAAACTCAGTCCTTGAGAACTTTCTTGAGTTTGTAAACTAACCCAAGTAGGTAGAAATACTGGTAACTTAAACTCTACATCCATCTTTATAGCGTTTTTCATATTTTCTTCTGACAGATTAGATTCTAATTCAGCCATAGTACGTGACATAGACCAAACACCATGAATGATGGCTTTTTTGAAGCCGAATAATTTAGCCGTAATATTAGTAAGGTGAATAGGATTAACATCACCAGATACTTTAGCAAAACGTCGACCCATATTACCTGGCACTTCCCAACTGGTTATTTGCGTATCAATATGGGTATCATCTTGTGCATGTTGCTTTTTAGTTTTTGGCTTTTTACTCTTAGATTTATTTCTGGCTAAAAAGCTACAAGTCTCCTCCCAAACTAATTCATCATCAATTGAAATACGAGTTTGCAGGTGAAAAACCTGCCCCATAGGCACTTCGTCAAAACCTTCAATAAAACACTCTATATCCATAACTTCTTGTAATACTATTGGGCGGTGTTGAGTTATGCTGTTTTTAACATGTACTAGGCCCAGGAGCTTGAGTGGAAAAGCCTTGTTATTCAATATCGCGTAATGTAGAGGCGCAGCTAATATATGTGGGTATGGCAATGGTAATTTATCATCATTTTGAGCAAAACTACAAACTTCAGAAAACTGATTAACATGTTGAGGATCAGCTGTAACATTTTGAATTCGTGCTTCAATACGCTTATAAGTCTTACCCTCTTTTATCCTTGTAGGTTTTTTTGAAACCATCATGCTTGGATACATTTTTACCAAGGACGGAAAAGACTTGAATTCTAATTTTACAGCATCACTCATAACATTACCCTTGTTGTAATTTACTTACTAAATCCACATAAGCTTGTTTAGCAATTTCACTTTCAGTGCCAGCATTTTTCTTCCAAGCATCATATTTGGCACGACCAGCAATATCCAACATTCCAGGACGCTTGCCTGAACAGTCACCTTTTGTTGCCTGTTTAAAGTTAGCATACAAAGCTAGCATGTGCTTATTGTCTGGACGTGATGTTAATTCAGTTACATCTTCTAAGGCTTTTTTAAATTGATTATCTAATGTCGACATAAACTTCTCCTTATTTAAATCATATTATTATTTTAACGTATATTCAAAAATACTGTCCAGATTTTGTTGGGTAATAGCATGCACCATTCGCACATTATCAGGATCTAGCACCTTGCCGTCTTGGGCCCAAATTATAGTTAATTCACTAGATTTTTCCCAGTCGATCTCTTTCCCAGCTGACATTCCAACTATAGTATCAGCCTGAGTTAAACTTAAAATATTATCCTTTTGCATCAGTACTTGTTCAATATCATATGATTTGGCAATAACTGGCGGTGATTGAGTACCCTGGCGTAATGAGGCAAAAATCTTTGTATTTGGTGTTTGTGATTGAATTATTTCTTCTGAAATGCTCAGTTTAAAATTAAGTTCCCAGTCACTTGCCTTCTGGGCAGAATTTTCTGTTTCTAATAACGGAGCTAAAGAATTTAAACGGTTTTGAACAACTGTTTTCAATGGTTCTGGTGGGTTTTGTTGCATTAGCTGATCCCATAACTGCTGAGCAACTTTATAGTTTCCTCTTTGGGCAGCTGATAAACCTCCATACCAAAGTGCTTTAGGATGTTGCGAATCAATTTTTAAACTACGTTGTATAAACTCATTAGACGTCTCATCAACACCACCTTCTTGGGCTAAAGTTCGAGCTTCAGCCAAACCAGTAAGCCACTTCAAGCGTTCAGAACGAGCTTGTTGCTCACCAATACCCAAGCCAACATAGCTGTCTAATTGTTCTGACTGGCTAAAAGCCATGTAGGCATGCACGTATTCTGCCTCTAACAAATACGCACGGCCTAAGTCATTCCACACCACAATATCATTTGGGTTTTGGCGAGCCTTTAACAATTCAACATTAATTTTTTCACTAAATTGACTTTTTCTTTCTATAGCTGAAAAATCAGCTACCGTAATCAATAAACATGTAATTGAAAGAATAGAAACTACACTACAAAATAACTTATTCAGCAGTGACAATTTCTTAGGCAATCCTAAAAAAACCAGACTCAGAGCCAATAAAGAAACTACGGCTGCGCTTATAAGAAACAAATTCATTCTATTACCTCA
>JAVCKV010279552.1:0-14766 GCA_032274145.1 Herpochondria borealis
ACGCTTTCCTCCGGTTTATCATGGCGAGCGATCCAAGCCGGCCAATGCTGCAGTGCGGGAATAAGCGGCCCGTGCACCTACGACGAAATCCCTACACGTGTGACCCCCTACGGCACCTAACAATTCCGTCACTACTCCGCCACTTCGCCACTCAGCGACACGGGTGGCATCGGCATACTGTTCGCCGTAGGTTGTCGGCTACGTCGCTATTTCGCTATTCCGGGTTCCACGACTGCCGAATGGCCCGGCCGGATGAGTTGGTTTTTGGTTGGTTGTGTCATATCTTTGGCTGGTGCCCTATTGAGGATGTCTTGAGTAAGGCGTTAAGCGCTAAGGATGATTAATGTAATGTTCTATGTGAAGTATTTTAGGGTTTTTTGCCCTCGGGCTCTTTTTTGGCCACGCTCCACCTTGGTCACGACCCCAGCCGCTATATATGCGGTCTGAGTGGCTCCGGGTGGGAGGAAGCGGAAATGAATGGAATAAGAGAAGTCAAAACTCCAAGTAAAGCATTTTCAGTCTTGATTCTCCTTTTTTTCCTTCCTTTTTTCCCTTATCTTCGCCTTTATAGTATGTTTGGTTGTGCCTCCAATTTGGACGCTTCAAATGCCGCGTGAAGAAATCACGCACGGTTACACTTGTCAGTCTTCCCCGTTCGCGCAGCCAGCTCCTCTCGTTGAGCCCTACCCCTATTTTACCCTGTGTGCGCGCGACGGGAGTTAGCTACCACGCCGCAACACAGATGGTCTTCCCATTGAAACATAAATTCGAGAGATCCTTCATCCATCTCGCGATGCTGGAGGATCTTCATAATATACCAGGTTGGTTCATCAGTTTTTTTGTTTCCATTTCGCAGCAGCTTGTCTATTGGAACATGTCTGTTGGGCCAAGCACCGGTACGGACGAAGGTGCGCGAATCAAACAGTCACGAATAAGAAGTTCGACCATATTACTGTTCTGAATCACGATGGTTCTCAAGTTGCCGGCCTCCAAGACTTTGAAAGTGTCAGCGACGTCTTTTGTCAGTTTGGCTCGCTTCTTGTCACCATAATTGGTTTCAAGGTACACGGCTTCGCTGAAAAGCTTCTGTCAAGCACGTCGGATACTTTACTCGAAATCTTTTTTGTACCTGAGTTGCGCCTTATGAAGAATGGTTGTCGCCTTACCAGTGGAGAAGTCCAGACGGCGCAAAAATTCCTCTTTTTAAAAGGTACTTGTCCGACTCTTGGGAAAGTTCCAGACTGTGAACTCAGGTGGTGGGTGAAACAAATCCAAGGCGTATTGCGTGTTATAATTTGTCGGATGCACGGCGGTTCAAGGCGTACAAGAGGGCGCGCGTAGTATCACATCAATCAGCTGTGTGGTCATTAAAATTGCAACGCAACATGCCAGTGAGTGAGCGATTGAAACTTTCCGCTTTCCCGTTGGGCTGAAGGTGGTAAGTTCCATTCAATGCGATGTGTAGTAGAACAAGTCTAGCTACGTATAAAAAGAAGTCCTAAACCTGGGGTTCTGGCTTTTTTGTATGACGACTACTAGAGTCTATGTGAGTACCCTCTATTGTAGTTTACAGGATAGATTCGATAGCTCGAAACCTAGTAGAAAACGACTGAGGACTCTGTGAACCAGGGTTTTAAAGCTTGTGGCACAGCTCGGTCGGGGCGGTAGAAAAGGGCGGTAGCAAAGGGCCGATGGCAAGGGACGCACACGATGGGAGAAAGAAGGGGTCGCTGAGACGGGGCGCAAACGACGATCGCTAAAGGGGAACGATTGGAGCACACCGGGCTCTAGAAGGACGCGGTGGCAAAGGACGGTCGCTAGAACGGCGGGGTTGAGAACGACGGTCTCTGAAGGGGTAACGCGGGAGTCACCAGAGCACACTTAATAAACGCTTAGGGACGGGATAAATGGAGGTTAAACGGAGGCACGGCGGTTCAGCTCGCGGAACGAAGAGAGGAAGGTAAGTTGTCATTTCATGTGCGCTCTAGTGGTGAGACTCAGCGCAGTTTTTATAGAAAAATCCATAAACTACACGTGTCTAAGGACTACCTTGCCGCACACTTTACGGTACATATATGTTGTGGTAATGTGCCACATATATTGTACCCATACACTATTAACTGAGAAATGAATTAATTTCATTCTACTACACGAGGTTAAACATAAGGATCGAAAAAACCCGCTGGAAAAACTCAGATACGAACTGCGGACCGTTGTCAGACACTAAGGTTGATGGTGGCCCAACATGAAAACCAATTCATTCAAAAATTTCGCAGTAACTTCTTACGCCTTGATTAGTTTGAGGGAGACTATTTTCGTCAGCTTGGTGAACCAATCTTTGATGACCAAGATGAAGCATACCCGGACTTATTTTAGGCACCGGCGCAAGAATGTTAACCGCAATTGAGTTCAGCAGCTTTTAAGCCGAGAAGAGACGCATCGGGTTGAATTACTTAATATGGCTGACATAATTCTTGGCGCAACTATTAAATTCCCGGACGATCGCTGTTGCGTGGGTAGACATTAGCGGCCAATAGTAAGTTTCCCGAAGACGCTTGTGCAACCGCGTCTTACCGGGGTGTACAGAAAGCTTATGGTAGTGCCCCATTAAGAGCAAGCGATGTAGAAGCGACGCGGGGAGGACGATTTGGATCAATTACGTGACGCGCGGATTAAACAGGCGTTGAATGCCGCTATAATCCTCGAAGAAGCGCAACCCGAAGCGTCCGACCTGCGCGTCCAGTAGCTTCTGACGTAAAGCGTCTGCTCTTCCAGTATCTCGTTGAGGTTTAGAAGAGCCGGTATTGGCCCCTCTGCCCCTTCCTTCAAGTCATCGCTCGGCTAATTTTATCTCTCAAGTTTACCGGCTCTGATGGCATCCCAATCATCTGCTAAGATGTCCCGAAGGTCCTTTTCCTCATCGTCTGGCTCTTTTGGAAGCCCCATGTACGAACTATCCTGCCACATATTTTCTTGCAGCTCACCACCGGTTCTCAGCCCAATGAGCCGCTTTTTCGTAAGCTATTCGGGTCAATTTCGGTGGATCGTATTCATTGTTCTCGATGCCGATTGTACAGTCGGAATTGCCTGGGTGACGGTAGTCGGGTCCAATTCCGAACTTTTTCTTGCTCTTTTAATCGGACAATTATGCCGCAAGTCCTCTTTACTTCGCTTGGGCACCACGTTCAACTGGCCATCTATTTTCTTTACTTCTGCTTGAAACGTGGGGATCTAATCCTCGACCTCGTCATCCTCAAGATTGTCTGGTTTTGGCATCGATAAAAGGCGTCGGGTACTTGGTACAATCTACCTGGGCGGTAGATGATCTCTTAATCGAACTCCATGAGGCGCAGGCGCAATCTCACTATCCATCAGTTCGGGTCATTCAGCGTCATCTTCCACTTGAGCGAAACATTATCTGTACTAAAATTTACGTGACCTCCTTCTAGGTACGGAAAAAAAGGGGGTATTTTCCCTCACCACAGAGTAAAATCCTCGTTTGGTTGCTGAATAGTTACGATGTTCCTTCGTCAAGCTCTTTGAGAAGTTCCCCAAAACTTTCCAATCAGTTGGGTTACTTGGGTCCTTTTTCTGAAGGATAACTACGCCGATTATACTTGGAAGCTTCGCAGTAGACCATGTACGGCCTGTTGCGCATCTCGCATCGGTGAAAACCAATACAGATGAAGAGGCAATCATATCTTTAAACTTTTCGAACGCGGTTGCCCTTCTTTAGGCTCCACTATTTCCGTCTCCCCCCTTTCCCCCCCTCTCCCTATCTACAAGGCTGTCTTTCTCGGGCATGTCCGATTGTGGTGAGATCTTTTCAAATACCTTGACGAATGGACGGTATAAGTTCCCCGCTCCTACGAAAGTCTTCATCTGCGTTGGAGTTTGAGGGGAGGTATTTTCCGTTCTTTCCTTTATAGCCATTTAGTTCTGACTGATACTCAACGTACCGGGGCGAATGAAATGGTCCCGGTACTCGACTACAGTTGGAAGAAGATTTAATTCTTCAACGTAAACTTTCTCCTGGCCTCCTGAAGCAGCAAAAAATGTGTTCCAGTTGAGACATGTGTTCTTCATGGACCTTTGAGAACAAGATGAATTATTCCATGTCCTCCAAAAACATGCGCCATCTCCCACCAGACAAAACGGTATTCAGGGCTCTTTGGAATATAGACGGGTCTTTCTAAAATTTAAGGGCATTCGCTTGTAGCGATATTTGCTCATATGGTTCGTGAACGCCGTCTTTTTCCGATCTTTCTTTGCGATAGGGACTTTCGAATACCCCCAAAGCGCTTCCAACATCATCAAAACATTCGCACTTTTGAGTCTGTCGATGCAGTCGTCCATCCGAGGGAGGGGATACGTATCGGGGATCTTCGCAGCATTGAGGCGTCGCAATTCGGTAGAAAAACAGTGCGCGCAATACTTCTTGGTAGCTAGGAGAACAGGACTTTACCAATCTTTTTGGGACTGCGCGATGAAGCCGGCCGCGAGAATATACTCTACCCGCTCTCGAATGAGGTCACGTTTTAACACCCTGCACGGTACGGCTGCATGCGGATGGCTTCTTTCCCGGCTTTATGTGAATTTTGTGGTCGGTTGCTTGGACCTGGCCCAACGTTTTCTCTAACAAGGGCTCGTACTTCTTGAGGAGCACCATATCTCGTGACCGCATCTTCACATCCTCCAGATGACTCAAGTCAACTTGGAAGCTCCATGCCTTCTTTTCATCAGTTACGTCGTTTTCCTGCGAATTATTTTCGGCGTCCGGGACCTTGGCCATTCGCTGCAGTACAGCAGGGTCAAAATTCTTTGTTAGTGGTTATGTGTCTTCATCTTTCGGACGCGAAGTTGTCTGTGCGTCTCCTGTAATTCCATTCGTTTCTTGAGGTTTATTTCCACCATCCCTCGGAAGCCCAATTTCCTGCGCATCACCTGTGAAGACCTCCGCTTCAATGATAGTTTTCGACTCGCCTGTTGGCCCGAAAAGGATTAGGACATCTGTGGCCTGCTTGATGGATAAATTCCCCGTATGAAGGGCTTAATCTATAATAGACATCACAAATTTCGTTTCCTCGTTTTGCTCGGGTAGAGGGCTTGTTATGTCCGCTACTAGTTGCAATGGGGAAATGCAGTCGGCTATGCATATTTATCGCGCCGCGCCTCCTTGCAGCTGGGTGGGGGCGAGGGAAGAATGACTTTCATAGGCCACCAAAATTCCATTGGGGAAAGATCGCGGAACCGAGGAAACATTATTGGCAAAGATCTTGAACGGCTGATCTGCAACCACGTCATTAAAGAAGTTAATAAATCATACCCCGTGCCACTTAATCACCTCATGCTTCGGATCGGTGACAAATAAACCGTGCAACCCTTTCGAAACCCTTTCATTTCCTTGAGCGTTCGTTGGCAAGGTTAGTGGCTGGTCCAAATGGATGCGGGTCAATCCACGGTTCTCCTTGTCCATCGATGCTCGTCGATTGGGCACATTGGCTGCTGACTTATCGATGCGCCCCTTCTCGGAGTCTTTGGCTTGAATCCATCTCCGTGGCCCATGGTAGGAAGCAGTCTCCGGTGTAGTCGACAACACCCTTGATGCGACAGATAAAATTGATTTCCCGCTTAGAAAACTGGGTCCAAAGAAGGACCGAGCAGAACTAACTCGCAAACACTTGTAAATTGACACAGCACACGGTGTTCTCTAATCGTACTCGGAAGAGCACCTCATGGTTCACCCTTAGACACATACCGCTCGCGTACCCCAGAATGGGTAACTCCTTGCCAGACGTCACTTACTGGTTCCATCCCTCTCGTAAATTACTCATTTGATGAAAATATACCCGTAAACCATGTCGATGACGACCGGAGTCGGGAATTGGACCTTCGTATTGACACCGACTGAATCCATGACGACGTAGTGGCGCTGGGAAAAGTTCAGGCATTGACTTGGGATATCTTCTGTGTGGTAAGCCTCTCCGGAAACCCTCACCTTCTCGGTTTGAGCTTCTTCTTGTGGCATCGCCTCTTCATCGATATCCGTCTGCAACTCCTGACGCAATTGAAAATATTCTTCGAACCGATTTTTGGTACGAAAAATCTTACGCTTGAAGCGACGGAGGTGTTTGGCCCCTTCTAGACTAGACTGCTTGAAATTACAGAACTCTGGAGCACTTAATTCGAGGGAGCTGGGTCAAGTCGGGGATAAGGAAATTTTCATCGGCATTTACGAGCAAAGCTACGTACAGCAAGTGTCGCGATCCGTGTGCTTCTCAGCCGGCCCCGAGGGAGCCTGGCGCGCCTTACTTCCCACTCAAATTTCCTCGATGGAAACCTCAAATAGGACGGACTCACTATGCTTATCAGTTGCCGGCCGCCCTGGTTTTCCTGTTCCCGTTTCATTCTTGAGGCGTCGTCATGGTCCAGATTGAGGAGGAGCTGCACCCTGCCTCGCATATGACTGTTCCTCTGCGGAGCCTGATTCGGATTCCTCATGGGCGGGTTGGGACGATGGTATCAACCACCCTAGTAACCGCCTTCAATGCGTCCATATCCGCCTCGCCCATATCCACCGCGCCCTATTCTCCAATCTCGGTTCTCATATGGCTACATACCCGGGCGAGGCCCAGGATCTGGACAATAATAGTAGGAGGCTTTCATGTTCTGCTCGTACCAATCCTTGAAGACAAGATGTATCTTCATATTTTACAAGTGATAATTATTCGCGAGGAACATCCGCTCAGTCAGAGAGAAGAATAGAAACGTAAAATTTATGTGGCCCTCCACTGTGCACTTCCAGCAGGCCATTTTCCAAAAGTCTTTTGGAATAAACGAGTAGGCGGTTCGGATCTGCTCTTATGTGATATCCGAGATCTTTTCCTGTGTGACATTGACTTTGCGATCCTCTCTCTTCGGATGTTCGGTCGGCTGCGAAACCTGCTCATCCTGCAAGAAGAAGATATACTGCAAGGCTAACGTTGTATCCCGGATCGCCTTGGGTTCAAGCCACGTGTCGCGGACATATCTTCGGGTACGAGAGGTTCGAAGAGTAACGGTAGCGGCATTACTTGCCGAAAAACTTGTTGCAAAACTCGGAGAAAAAGTTAGCATGGCCGGGTTCTTGGTACCGATCGAAATTCCTGAAGTGTTTCGAGAAGTGACGAAATTTTTCTGCGCCTTAAGAGCGGCCATCTGTCCACGCTGAGAATTGAATTCCCTGAAGGCCTGGTGAAGGACAGCAGATATATTTCTCTTCTTTGCATCGCTCATGTACGCCATGGTCGCTTGAAAATAGGCCTCGATCTTCGGCTTGACCCATGATAAAGTGTGCCACGTGAAGGAATTTTTCCACACGCTCGAGGTCGCGTGGATGCAACTCGGAAACTCTTACGCCTTCCCCTCGCCCTTCTGGGCCGTATGGGTGACGTCTTTGTGGGAAGCCTGAAGGAAATCGCCTGTCATGAAAATTTTTATGAGTTTTACAGATGTACAGCGAGGTTGAGTTAAGGTTGAACGCTTTGACGCGGGTGGCCAGGGAGACCTGGGTGCGGTATACTACCTCAGCCTCACCTGAAACGAAGTACGTCCAGATCCATGCCCAAACTGCTTGGGACTTGTTCAGCGTGTCCAATTTATCCTTCGTCGTCGTTAGGAACTCCAGGAGCTTGATCAGTTCCGACCCACTGAACTGTCCGATCCTCAACTACAACGCAAAAAGTTGCTTCTTGAGGCGGTAAATAGTGTCAAAGTTGGGGGGCTCCGCTATATTTCTCACGCCCCTTAGTCGTTAAATACGGTAAGTTATCCTATTCGTGAAGGAAGTTCAAATGCTCACAATCGGCTCGAGTAACGGGGCTTTGAGTCCTACTTATACGATTCGAACGAAGCAGCGTCAGGAGACAGTGCAGCCTGCGCAGATATTGGTTCCCCCACCATACGACGCGTTCTTGTGGATGCCCTCGGCCTGGGCGGAGCTTAAGTATCAATTTCGGAGGCCACTGAGGTTTTAAAGGCCTGGGGATTTGGAATCTTCACGCCGTAAGCGAAAAAGCGGCGTTTACTACAAGGTTGATACTTATCTTGAGTAGTTTGTCGTGCAAACACCCCAAAACCCCAGAGGCGTCGCAGAATGTACACAAACAGTGTTCGAAGCTCTCGTTCTCGGTGCGCAGCGTAGCTGGTAGAGACGACAAACACAAGAAGTTGTGTTCCAAAAATACTCTCCTCGAAGAAGTCGATCGCTCTTCTAACAGTTGTGTGGACGTTGCACAAGCACGAAGTTTATCGCCGATAACTGCCAAAACGAACTTGTCTGTTGCTCACCAGCTAAGTAACAGTACGACGGTCGGGCTTATAAGACTCGACGAGTGAAACTGGGGTGATAAGACAGGCGACGGGGTAGCATGGATGATGAAACTTGTACGCCAAAGGCGAACTAGGGGCAACCAGCGAAAAAAAACTGTGTGACGGGAAACAACCGAAACTTGTCTTGACAGGGGAAAGGTTGAATTGGCAGCACTTTGAAGTGTTTACTCGACTTGAACAATCGGTTCTCTAAGAATTCCAAGCTGTCCAAGTCTCACCGTGAGCTCTATGCAGTGCATCTAAGTAGTACGGTCTAATGTGTCGCTTTAAGGCCATGTGCGGTTACGGAACTCCGTCCTCTGGCGCATTTTCAATGCAGTGATCGCATGCCCCTAATTGGTCCTGCGGTTCTTAGAGGGCATATGTGTCACGCGGCTGCACTGTATGCCGAGGTCACGCGAAAATGTGATCTCGCAGTGTCAGCGCACGTGTGCATCGCCTGATCCAGCATCACTGGTGCGTATGGGTCCCGTACAGTACTAATTTCTAGGCCCAATTACACTAATTAGTACTACAGATATGGGGAATGTCGCGGAAATATGGCACATCCGCTTAAGGCGTACTGTAGCCGCGCAAGATAATGGCGACCAGAATAGGGCATCCCCCACCACCAATACGGCCTATCCGTGGCACGTCGCCATGCCGTCACGCAACATCGTGGTACCACATAGTTATATAATAGTTTGGATTTTTTCGGCACCTGATGTCACAGTCGTCGATTCATGAATATTTGAGTCCGCTGGGCTGCTATTCCTCTCGAGAGTTCGAGGTTTTTTGGTTGCATCTAGCTTAGAACATTTGTAGAAGATCAAGTGCCTTGTCGCTGCTTCGCGGCGAGTTGGAGAGGGCAATGGCTGCGTTCGATGTGTAAATAATTAAGGCAACGTGGTTGGGCAGGGGAGAAAAATTACCGAAAAATAATTTACCACGCATTAAAAATGGTCGGAGGGGTGCAAACGCGGCGAATGGCGGGAAGTTGCGACGTGTGCAACGTGGCAGACGCACAGAGCCCGAAATAAAAAATGCGTGCGTAGAAATGCGTGGGAGAAATAGCTCACAGACAGATTATTCTTTTCGGGTGACCGCTCGAATTCGCGTCTAAAAGATTACTAGAAAGTCAAGTAGATAAATTGCACTGCAATCACAGAGAAATAGAAACCTCCCATAAACATTCTACCTCGCATACTCTTGGATGTCGCAGATATTACCCAGTTTAAGCCTTTAATGTGCGGTGAAATCTAAAACAATTGCGGAATAATTTATTACATTGGGCTCGAATATTTCGTCAATTGCTGCCAGTGCATCGACTGGTTCGGATAGAGAGAGCTTTACCAGAGAGCGACCTCCTTCCCCCGTTCTGGAAGAGCAAGAATCGGAAACAGGCAATTACAGAGAATTTGATAGTTAGTTCCGGAGCCAAGGAGAGAAGCGTGACAAAACTAACATAAGAGGGAAGTACAGGTACCTAGCGATTAATGAACGGTATGCATTAATTTATTTTCGCTACTTATTATAGTACAACCCACAAGGTGGACTCTAATGGTACAGTATTTCCCGACATACTCCATGTTTGTGACGGATTTTCGAGAAAGTGCGATCTCCGGAATGGGCGGCATATGCACGGGATAGCGAGATCACGCTGGTTAGGGTCTAGTTCGAGAAAATATTGAATATGTTTTAGATACCTAATATCTAAATTCACGTAATAGAGGTTTTACGAAGTACGTTTGCACTATGAGTTACTTATGTTTCTGGCACCAGTGCTGCACGTGTGTGAAAATGGCTTCTGGGTCGTTACCGTTTTTCGTCGTTTTGTAGATATAACGAATGTTCCGTGGTAACGAAAATATGGATATCATAGGCTGGAAATCGAAATCGCACTATCAATGGCAGTCTTCTCAGAGAACGGCGCAAACCAGTAGTTACTGACATGAAATGAGGGGAGAGAATTATCGAGATGAGAATCAGTGGAGAATTGGAAAACAAGTTTGTTTGACTTTTTGGGAGAAACTTTTAGTCCTAATTTGTGATGTTTCGTTCTTAATTCTACTCTTCCACGAGTGATATTGTCCGTTTTGGCCATGAAATTGGAAGAGTGAAAGATTGCCTGCCAACTACACGTCGTTTTCGGAATGTCTCTGCTCATATTTTCCGAAGAGGAGGCAAGACTGTTATTTCATAAAAAATATCACTTTTTTCCTACAAACCAGTCAAGAAAAAAGAACGCACGAAATTTACATTAAAAGTCGTACATGTACACTCCGCGAAAGGTTAACTCGGACAACTCTCCAATGTTCAACCCTTCAACTTGCGCACTCTAAAGGAATCCACATTTATATATATAAATAATCACTTTGCACTGCAAAGTAATGATTTATATATATAGATGCGGTAACAAGGCCCTGATCGATGCATGACACAGTAGCGACGTGAAAGAAAAAATAATAATTTTAGTAAATTTGAGGGATGACAGTTCTAGTATTTGTATTAATACAAAAAGTAAAACTTCCCACCTTCAAATTTGGGCCATTTTGGGTGCTATGTGGCAGCGTTTTTCGAAATATGCGCTGGTCTGGGTATCTCTAGTTTTTTTAAAATGAATTTTGATTACACAAAAAGACCCATTATCCTTATAGAATGCTGTTTCCTTGGAATTTACAAAATTTTCTTTAGCTCAGCATTTACACTAAGTTCGTTTTAGCACATATAGCGTCCGAATTGGCCTAAATTTGAGGGTGTCTGTTTTAAAGTTCAGCATATGTTCAATTAATTTTGCCATTCAAGTACGCTTCTGTGCCACTCCTTCCTCAGTAGCCCGATACAAGCACGTTTCGTTGCAAAGTGACGGTTTATGTATTCTGGAAGCCGGCATAGAGAGTAAAAACTTTGAGGACTTCGACATTGGTGTGGTGGCCGAGTTATCAATTTGCGGAGTGTAAAAGTTTTATTTGGAAGAGAGAGTTAATAGACATTGTTTTTAAGAAAAATAAACATTAATGAATAAAATAAAAAAATTACTTGATCATATTTAATTTCGGAATCTACACTAACTTTTCCGCTTTAGATATATTTGAAATTATCAGTATGTTTACCTCAGTGATATTAAAGCAGCTTTTAATATTGAACGATAATACTTTAAATATTAATCCCTTCTTATTACGAAAATCAATAAAGAGGCGAAATAATATACATTTTGACTTTTAGTGGAATAGTATTCTGCTACATGTAGCCTATATTGAAAAAGTTGAGATGTAATTCTTCAAGTGTTTTAAGAAAGTAATTTAAAAACACTTGTAGAAGATTTCGCTTTTAAATATCAACCTAAATGGTTCTGTACAATTTTAACGGAATTATTTGAAACAGTTTTTACAAATGTATCTAAATTTTCATAAATATATGAACAGTACTTCTGAAACAATCTTGGTTTGGCCTATTGGCTCTCGTTACCATTACTTTGGCGTACAATAAGCAGTATTCAGTACCCTTCTTCACTGGCTTCCTACAACCGTTTGTAAATATGAATGGTCAAAAAGAATGTTCTATTTGTTCCCGACTTTTGTTTTTATGAGGGCCGTTTGTATACTTCGCAAGTAGCAACTTCCAAGAAAATAGCAGATCGCCTTTGAAAACAGCATGTATCCAACTTCGTATAATTATCTATCAAACTGAGAAATGAACGCCCAAAGGCTGCTTTTGGAAATGGGCTTTTCACTCACAAGAAATGGAGTACTCGTTTCATGTACGACATACAGTTCGGTCCGTAATATCCATTTCATATAAACCACGCCGTACGGTGAGCCTCACATTTCGTGTGCCAGCATACTCCATCGCTTTCCGAATGCTCACAGACCAGAAAATCGTCTCCCCTTTTACAAAGAGTTCAATGAATCAAAAGTGAGATAATCCCATCAACGAAATCAAATACAATCCTAACCAACCACACCATGTCTGAGTTAGGCGACAACGGTGCATTCGCAAGTTTTTTACTTCCAATTAATGCATTCTTGCTCCCAGAGATGACACGATTGTACGAAGACGTCGTCTACTATCACATTTGCCAAGCCCGGTTCCTCCTCGAGTTGCACATGATGCGCAGAGGACCTTTTGATACTTATACTATGGACTATCGCGGTCTTCCACTTGCCCATGTCCGAACGCTGTGCGAAAAACTGTCACCAAAGCCAACAAAAATGTCCATCTTGTCTAATGAAGGAGAGAAAAATTCCGTACAAGTAGCTGCAAAGGGACTCTTGGAAGCCGTGAAGAACCTCAACCTTGTCGACGAAGCGTCATTGTTAAAGATAGCGAGAAAATTATGTACGATGGTAGACGTCGACGAAAACGGGTTACCGGCAGGGTTTGGCCCTTTTAACTTGGAGTATGAAGTGCTTACGAAACAGATTGGCGACTTGAAACGAGCAATCAAAATACAAAGCGCCATACTCAACATGTTCAAACTACGCGATTTTTACTCTCCCAACGTTGATCAGGCGATGCTCCACGGATGTTTCCGTAGAAAGATATATTGTGCATCACGGAGCTATTATTTCGACAGAGTTGTTCACAACGAGGGACAGGTTCTACGAGCTGTGATGAGCTTGCCGATAATTGAGTTACAGTCGCTCACGATGCAACGTGAGGTAAGACCCATACTACAAGTTCTGCTAGAAGGGAAGCAACGGGCAGATCTGCTGCGGCAAGTATCCTACCTAAGACCCTCTGTAATGCGCGGGCCTGTTTTGGGACAAGATTGTAATTCCCTCAGATATATGCAACAAAGAAACGTCAGACTGGTCGTGGAAGTAGGCAGGAACTCCTGTATGAACGAAGGCACAATTTCGACCGGAATGGAGCACGAATTCCTCCCTGTCCCTTCAGGTGGGAGACATCCTCCATTGTCTTCGCTCTTGGCGATCGTTGACAAGATTGAAATGACACTTCTTTCGAATGGGTATGTGTACATCGCGTACTACTCAGATTGTGCCGAGGCTGTAGCATTGTTGAGTGCGTGCGTGGTGATTGAGACAAGCACTCTAAGCAGTAGGGACGCAATGTTTATGCAGGGTGTGCATTACAATTGTGAAAATGTTATATCACGGAGGTTTTATGAACAGTTGGTTAATTTTGAGCTTGCAGCTGGCCAGGGAAACGATTTCGAAACTATTGAACCGGGTTCGGATAATTTTTCAGTTGCTGCCAATGTTTCGACTAGTTCGGTTGAAGAGGACTTTACAAGAGAGCGAACTCTGCCTGCAGCCATAGAAGAAGAAGAAGAACCGGAACCGGGAAATAACAGACAATAGAAAAGTCACTTGCCTACCCATGAATAAATGCGTGAGGAAACAAACAGGGGACCCGAGGGCAATACGGTCACGTAAAGTTACACGAACAATGTGCATTAATTGCGCTACTAATTCCGGCTCTTTAGAGAATGAAGGACGAATAAAAATGGTTGTTGCATAGTACCTTAAAGCAGATTAAATGAATGCATGGTTGAAGGATTTCTTAGGGGTAGCTTCTACTGTAGAAGCAAGAAAGGGATAAATATTCTACTTTTTCTGAGAAAGGGGTCAATACTACCTGTTGGATAGCGTGTACCCGCCGACTGACCATGCCAAATAGACCACGCGATTTCAAGTAGTGAGGTCAATTCGTATATGTGTAGTGGTCAATGTGTAGTATAATACAGCCTACCTGACTCATGCTATAGAGACGGACAGGTAGCTAAAAAGGATCACTGTATTTAAGAGATTTAATTCCGCTACAGCGGACTATTCCCTTAACCTACTCCCTGGGGCTAATCCATTAGTCCGTCTCGTGCCTCATACCCAGCTACACAGTAGCTGGCTTTGAACAGTGTGGTATGGAAGACACCATAATTTCGTCTCTTTAAATGGTGACTACCCCTACTATATTAGTTCTGCTCTATGTAGAGTAGAATAGATTAGGCTACACATGTGCTCGTCTCGCGCTTTAGTATATAAGCGCGTTGTCGCGTCTCATTGCGACCGTCTCAATAAACACAACCTTCTCTGGAGCTTTCCCTGCACGCACTGAAACGCCGTGTCCCAGATCAACCAGCTCCAAACGTCTTCCGCGCCCCGGCTGCGTCTAGTGTAACGCCCTGCTTCCTCGACTCCTTGATGGAGGGAGAACGGACGCGCTCACCTAGCTGTAAAACTGCGCAGCGAGCATCCCGCATGGATGTCTCAGCCACCAGCGTAGCCAAGCGAGCCACGAGTGGTCATGCGCAGTGCAGTGGAATGGTGCAGCGCGTGCTGCCCTGTTCGCATTTTCTAGTGACAGGGCGGTGCACCTATACGGTTCAATGAACTGCATTGGTCTGTATAACAGAAAATCATATATTAGAAGAATCTATGATTTTTCGGCTAAATC
>JAVCKV010279663.1:0-14761 GCA_032274145.1 Herpochondria borealis
GGCTTATAGATGTAATGAGACATTTCTCTACGGAATAAAACATCGAGTTCTGTTGTAGCATGTCTTGCATCAATTCGAAATGCGACCCCGTTACAGCTCCCACCATCGACCAAGCCCATCATAAGCCCAGGACACTCAACAGTCCCTCTACTTAACGTTGTCCAGAAGCAGAACTTTTTTTCAAAACCATTAATACTACATCGACGTTGCTCGTCAAAATTCAACGCCGGGTTCCAGATCAAGGACCCGTAACCAAAAACCCATAGGTCAGATTCTCCAAGTGCGTGTAAAGTCTGGTCGACGAGTGTTGCACGTTGCTCATCAGACATTCGTTCAATATTATTCTGATTATCGTGCACAAGACGTTCTATTTCGCCGTTAAGCAACGCCTCTCTGGTTAATATCGATTTATCTGGCATCAGCGCGGTTTGGATATTACTTAATTCGTTTGATTAACAGCAATATAACCGATTCAGGCGTTGGTTGATTGCCAAAATTTGTTGCGGGTACCAACTTGAATGCCTAGTGCAATGTAACTAGCACTATAGACGAAGCTCTAGCACCAGAGCTTCATTAACTCAAATCGGACATGGGGCTATAATACTCATTCACTGCAACTTCTGCCCTATAAAAAATCACAAGAAATCACGAATTGAACACATAAGGAATCTACGTGAATACTTTCTTCTCCAATACACACGATCTTAATCCGGTTATACAACAGATAGTAACCGCTGCATTGGCAGACGAGTCCTATGAGAGTGTGTTTGAGAATGTTTGCAATGGAATGTTGCACGCCGGTTTGCCACTTTTACGCGTTCACCTAACGATGCAAACCCTGCATCCCTTAGTGGCTTCAATAAGTTTGACCTGGACTCGAGATCAAGGACTTGAGATACGAAGGTATGAACACTCTTCAACGGTAAGCGATTCTTGGCTTCACAGCCCTATGCACCAGATGCTATCTAACGGCCAACTCGAATTGCACCAAACTCTAATTCAGGGTGTGGGCGGATGTGATTTCCCTGTTTTCGAGGAGATTCGTAAGCTCGGTGGAACGGATTATTTTGCCCATGCAACGACATTTGGAGATCCCGACACCGCGCTCGAACGCCAAGATGGCATCCTGATGTCATGGTCTACAGATGCTGCAGGCGGCTTCTGCACAGAACACATACAGGCCCTCAAAACTATTCAACCGTTTGTTGGGCTGGTGGCAAAATTGTCGAAGCAACAATACACTTCCTACAATATCGTCTCAGCCTATCTCGGAGAGGAAGTTGGCAGGCGAGTGCTGGAAGGCCAAATTCGTCTCGGTGATGTTGAAGCACTTTCTTCAGTATTTTGGCTCAGCGATTTAAGAGGATCAACAGCTATGGCCGAAATCATGCCTGCCGCCGCTTTTCAGAACGCTTTGAACAACTACTTTGCCTGCACTGCAGGTTCCGTGCTCGATCACGGCGGCCAAATAATTCACTTTATTGGCGATGCAGTGCTGGCTGTATTTCCGATTGGCAGCGACAATACGCCCAGTGTTGCAGCCCAGCATGCACTTAATGCAGCAACAGAGGCACGTGAGCGAATCAACGCGCTTAATAGACTTCGGCTGAAGGAATCTGACGTCACTCTAGACTTTGGTATTGGATTGCACTTTGGCAGTGTGCTGCATGGCAATATTGGGGTGCCCACTCGCATAGAGTTCACTGTCATCGGCCGCATCGTTAATGAAGTAAGCCGAATTGAAAGCTTGACCAAAGAAGCTGGTGAGTCACTTCTAGTGTCACGCGCCTTCCGTGATCTCATTGACATAAACTGGCGTGATCTTGGCAGCTATAGCGCTAAAGGTGTCAGTGAGGGCATGGAGGTATTTGCGCCTGCGTAGTGCGATACCAATGTGCGTACTTGCGGAAATGACAAAAATGGGATGACTCCTTGATCCGTATCACGAGACACTACCCTTTGTACTACAAGTGTAACGAACAACATGCTCAGCATTAAGCCCAACCGGTCCATCAGCACTACCAGAGTGTGTCTGTGTCGGGGCTCCCAGAGCTAACTGACCCTCACCCCAAATCGGTAATTGCTCGCGACGTAGATAAACGGCCTCACCATTAGCGATATACACGTGTGTACCATTAGTGCTTTTGTCTGCGACGACAAAATGGCCTCGGATTAGCTCTATGGTCACGTGGCAGCGAGAGACAGGGTCCGCGTCCACCACAAGATCGTTAGTCAATGCCCGGCCAATACTGAATACCCCATCTGTTGATCCGAAGACAACTGATTTGCTGCCATAGGACAGTGCCAATTCGATGGCCGGATCATCCTGCACCACCGAATGGATCAGCGTCACCTCATCTGGCTTCATGGGTATGTCGTAGATCACCACTGGTTCTGATTTTCCTTTGACCTTGGCGGTATCAAAACGTCTAGCGTTTGTCTGCCAGCGGGTAGATGCCTGTTCGATCAATGCTTCGGTCATGATGGTCTGGCCGCCCTGCGCAATCGACGCCACTCTAGAGGCAACGTTGACGGTGTCGCCGAACATACGTCCGTCTTCAACGATAGCTAGGCCCCAATGCATACCAATTCTCATCAAAATATCGGGCTCTGTTTCCTTGGCAAACGCTTCAGCACATTGATGAATCGATACCGCGCATTGGATCGCTGCATCAACCTGAACAAATCGGGCCATTATCTCATCGCCGATAATTTCCTGTACTGACCCACCACATTCATCAACGGCTAATGACAATCGATGCTGCAGCTCGGTAACCAGCGTTTTAGCAACAGCGTCTCCGAGTGTTTCATAGAGCTGCATGCTACCGGATATATCAGCAAATAATATGACGTAAGGGCGTTCGCGCATGTTCGGACTCGCTTGTCGATTATTTCCAACTGTGATGAATAGATCAGGCGTGTTTAACTGCAACACGAACTTAATTTACTGGCACGCCATTGGTTTTTCTCCGACACCGAGATATCGTCGCTGCGCTGCGGTGTCCCAACTAGCCTGACGACAGAACAATGCCTTGTTCATCGTATTCCAAACCTTAACCTGACCATTGGCATTACTGGAGATAAAAGAATTATTTGAATGACTCTGTGTAAGACGCCAAATAGGTTTGGCTGGATGTTCAAACGCCTGACCAATGCGTACGCCCAAATCTCGGTCCCATAAGCGCAGTGTGCCATCACGACTGGAACTGACAATGGTAATCCCGTCAGACAAATAGGTCACATCGGTAGCACCACCCGGATGGGGTGTCAGATCTTTTAGAGCCTGACCAGAGCTTGCGTTCCATAGTTGGACGATTTCATCGGCATGCGCAGTGGCAATTTCGCGTCCATCCTGTGACCAAGCGATACTCCAGATAGCATTATCATCACCCTGCCATTCATTACTGATCGATGCGGTTTTAATATTCCAGATTCTGATTTTTCCGACTAAATCTGCTGAGGCAATCAACGTACTGTCTGGGGATAAAACAAATCGGGTTACACCGCCAACGTGATCAGCCATATCGTCACCTGCCGCCTCCAGAGTTTCTGGATGCCATTGACGTATCACGCCATCCGATCCACCACTGTAGAGCAGCGCCATCGTAGGATGAAAAACCAGCGTGCTCACAGCGCCAACATGCGTTTTCGACAGTCGCGCTAATCGCCTACCGGTATCAACATCCCAGACCGCAAGCGTACCGTTTTGATCTGCTGCGGCGATCAGCTTACCCGTAGTATTAAACGCGACTGCCCAAATGCGCTCATCGCCCAGAGTCAACGGTACACCGATGACACTCCCATCTAAACCATCAAAAATTCTCACCCGACCTGCGCCATCACCTGTGGCTATAAGATTCCGAGTATCACTCAAGGCTACGCCATAAGCACCAAACTCATGCATAGGCAGTGAAAGAAAAGACTTCTCATCAGACCTTAGCCAAGTGCGCAACACCTGGTCACCACCGATAGTCGCTAGCAACGAACCTGACAACTGCACCGCAACATCAGTGATCTGCGCATCGTGCCGGGCAACAGATGCGCCCAGAAACTGTTCTTCACTAATATCCCAAAAAAGCAGACGACCATTTTCATCACCAGCGACCAATAGTCGATTGCTTGTCAGCTGTATTCCACGAATACTGGCGGCCTGTTCCGCAAATGGTTCAACGATCAGTGCCTTCGTATGGGTGTCCCAGATGCGCACACGGCCATCACTGCTAGCAGTTACGAATCTGGAACCATCCGGATAGAACTCAATTTCCCAGACATCACTTTGATGCGCACTAAAAGAATCACTCACAGGCGTAGCATCTGCGGTATTCCAGTTCATGATTTCACCTCGACCATTGCCTGCAAACAAGAAGTTGCTGTCAGGACTGAACTTCACCGTGAGAGCATCCCGAGCCGCATAATTTAAAAGCCGGGTCTCACTGAAATCAGCCGCATTATACAAACGCACTGCCCCATCTTCACCGGCCGTCGCAACCCATTTTCCGTCAGGGGAAATGGCCACACTCCAGATTAAAATCGAAAACTCGGCTGCCAAACGCGGAGCCGGTAAAACAGATTCGTCGCGCAGATCCCAGTTCATTATCGTGCCATCAAGACTGGCGCTAACCAATTGCGAGCCGTCAGATGAAAATGCCATCTCTTCGATTGCACCGCCGTGTGCTTTTATCGGTTCACCCAACGACACTCCGGCAGGATTCCAAAAACTAACGCTGCCATCGCGCTTGCCAATCGCGATTAAATCTCTTAGTGGATGAACGGCGACCGTAATCGCATCACCAACGGCCAGCTCCGCAAAGGCTGTGTAGGGTGAAGCCTCAAGAGCGGCCGCTGCATTAACCAAAGCGACACGTGCGTCCACTGAAGCGTTAGCTTGTCGTTCAATAACTTCGGCAGCCAGGGCCAGTGCCAAACGAGGATTTCTATCGGCAAGATCTGCAGCTTGCGATGCCAATGATTGTGCCAGCCTGAAGTTGGCGTCAATTTCATTTTTGCGCGCATCCCTAAATGCGCTAAAGGCAAAGACCGATGAAAACAAGGATGCAACCAGTAGTATCGACAAAGACGAAAACGCTAACCGCCTGTTTCTTCGCGAACGTCTGTCAGCGAATACCTGTTGCTCATTAGCTACACGTTCGGCATTGTCAGCCGCATCCAGAAACTCTGCCTCTATTCCACTAACTGATTTTTTGTTTTTAACATACCAATCCATAGCGGTGTGAAGAGGCGCGCCGTGATACAACAGATCAGGGTCGCGGCCAGCCTCTTGCCACTCGGCTGCAACACGTTCGATGCGCTGCATAAAATGCAAGTCGTCACGCGACTCGCTAATCCAGGTATTCAAGCGCGGCCAGCTTAGGATGATCGCTTCATGGGCAAGTTGAATAATCTCCCGATCAACCGTCAGTAACCGAGCATCTACCATCGCATTCATGACGGAGCTCATCACTGAATGACTTTCGCCTGCCCTTAAATCTGCAACCGCGTATGGGCGCCTGGTATCTGGAACTCCTTGGCCAGGACTGATTAATCGCAACAACAAACGGCGCGCGGCCTGCTGCTCTTGCGCATCAAACGAATCACAAAAAAGCGTTTCTGCTGTTTGTGTGATCGCACCTGCAACCCCTCCCGATGCACGATAATTGTCGATAGTCAGGCGATTTCCACGCCGCAGTTTCCACGATTCTGCCATTGCATGCGAGACCAAAGGCAGCGTACTGCTGGTCGTCCCAACCTCTTCAAGAACTGCCTCAACCAATTCTTCGTCGAGCCGCAAATTCGAATGGCGAGCAGGTTCGGTTATCGCTTTATGTAATTCAGTACGGGACATAGGACCGACCAGCACCTGATTTTTGGTAATAACATCAGCAAGCCATGGGAACTTGGATGAACTGCCATAGAAATCCGCACGAATAATGAAGACTAAATGGGCAAGGCTGTCCGAGGGGTCAGCGATTGACGACAGTGCAGCGAATATATCCTCGAGTACTTTCTGCTCGTGATCAAAGGTAAATATTTCTTCGAATTGATCGATGCAAATGAGTATTCCACCGGTTACATCAGAGATGCGTTCTGCGATACGACGCCAGCGATCATCATCCTGTCGCGAAAAATCCATGTTACCCGTATCACCGGGGAGATTCTCCAGTGTGCGGCGTAGTTGGTATTCAAGCTCTTTTAACGGATCCGAACCTGGCGTAAAAACAATATGTGGCCATCGAGCGCTGTCGGGCAATGCACCATTGCGCAACGCTGGAATGAGACCCGCTCTAACGAGTGATGATTTACCACTACCTGAGGATCCTCCCACAACCAATATGGGCTTTGACCGTAGTCGCTCAACCAAACGCAAAACAAGTTTGTCTCGACCATAAAACCGGTCGGCATCGCGAGTCTGAAACGCAACCAATCCTTGGTACGGACAGCTGTCCACCTCATAACGATCTCCAGCAACACCGCCAGGTTCGGGTGCCCCGATACCCAGCACTTCCATAGCGGCCGACTTCCACGCCGTTATACTGGAGAAACGCTGATCACTGGCTGCAGACATCCCACAAAGCATGAATTTGCGCCATCGTTCAGCAACCGATGTAATGGCGTCCTCTAATTCGTGATTTTCAGGCGGTACCTGCCCTGTCAAGACACGCCACAGAACCGCTGTAGCGCCAAAAACGTCCGTTGCGGGGGATATCTCACCATCGACATCGAACTGTTCTGGCGCACTGTAGCGAGGAGTGCCGCCTAGCAAAGTGTTTGCCGGTTCAAGCACATCTTTTGCCAAACCCAAATCGCCTAGCAGCAACCGTTCGTCAAGACTAATCAAACCGGAACGTACCTGCGTTACAGTGTTCCTGTCTTCTTCAGCAAATACCGCTGCACGACTTTCAATCAACAGATTACCCGGAGTGACATCCCGGTGAACAAAGCCTGCACTGTGCAACGCCGATAGGGAATCGGCAAGAGCGGTGACAACCGCAACCACACTGGTAGTGTCGACATCGCCCTGAGTTCCTACCGACCCATCGTCGATTCGCTGTGCAAAGGTTCCACGATTAGCCAGGTCCATGACGAAAAAAGGACGACCATCCTCCAGTTCGCCGATATCATGAATATTAATCAAATGATCGCTGCGAATATTTCGCAACAGTTTTGCTTCATCAGAAAAACGCTGACGGGTGGCTAGGTCGGATGCCCAATCAGATCCTAGAATTTTTATCGCAACGAGACTGCCAAGATCTTCATCCAATGCACTAACAACGATACCAAAACCACCCATGCCCAGAATCTGGCCGGTTTTGTACCGGCCGATTCGTTCTGGAAGTTGAGAATTGCTAAGGTGTTTCATCAACCGCTGTGTACACCCTGCCGTATTGTTGACTTAGAGGCTGGACGCAGCGCTAACACAATGAACAGCTTTCGGATCCAGCACTGCGTGATCTCGGTTTGACGCTGTTACACAAATCGTTGTCGACCCTTCGCGGTTGGCGACGGACATCGCCCCAGCTGTGATGTATTGGGGATAATCGTTTGTCGGCACCCAGTCACCTTGCTTGAAGCCGTTCGCTTCAGCATCACTACTGACTTCTTCTGCTTTGTAAGTATCCCAATAAACGTGGATGTGATTGCGTGATACGTCCGGGAGAAAATTTGCCTCCCATTGGATTTCAAGCTCATCACCAGATTTTTCGATCGACAGTATCTTTATCTGACATCCATCAACCGGACAGACATTAGCCACAGGGTCGGCGGCCATACTGCCAGAAGGCAAACCAATGAATGCGGCCACCATTAAAGCGATCTGGTACTTTGATTGTATTTTATTCATACCTTTCTCCTACATTTATTTTTTAACTATTCGAGTGATACTCCGTTCCAATTTCAATTAAGCCAAGTCATAGTACAACTAGCTAGTTGACTAGGTCTATACCGCATTTGGCATCTGATGTTAAGTCGATGAGATACTCACTTTCTGGTTAATCTGTTCTGGTTAATCTGATTACGCCCCCTCATCATCGCCACCATTGCGCTGCATGATGTCCTAGTACAGGACAGACAGTGGCACAACCACTATCCTGAGTTATCGGCCAAAAACGCAGACGCCAATTGTGAGCAGAGAAAGCTCCATCTGTACCCCGGTACTCAGTGCCACTGAGGTCGCGTGCTGCCTGCTAGCTATAAACTGACCGGTTGCTGATGTCGAACCCTCGCACTCACTTGTATGGCATTTCTAAATACATCACTTTCGGTTAGGATGGCGGTGCGACTGATCTTTGAGTAAAGCGATTTTTCGGCAGTAACTCGAGGAGCGTATTGAAAGTGACCACTTACTGGCCAATTCGAGCTCCATTCATTTAATACACGTCCGGTATCACAAGGCCACTCCTCATGGAAAGCGGGTTATTTTCCTATATTCTGAGATACAGTAAACGTGAGCAGGTCATCCTGACCATCATGACGATCGCTGCGCTGCCGTTTTACTACCTCAGCCTTGATCTGCCGAAAACCATCATCAACGATGCCATTAGCGGCACCGTTTTTCCTGTTGACATGGTCTTCGAATTTGCCGGATTTACAGCAGATTTCGGTGCACTGCCACAAATACCCTATTTAACTATTCTGTGTTTTGCATTTCTCTTTTTGGTGTTGATCAATAGCGGATTTAAGCTGTTTATCAACATCTATCGTGGTGTGATGGGGGAACGTATGCTTAGGCGTATGCGCTTAGAGTTGATTGATCGCATCATGAGATTTCCTTTGGCACGGTTTCGAAAAACAAGCCAGGGAGAGTTGGTGTCTATGGTGAACCAGGAAACAGAGCCACTTGGTGGCTTTATTGGAGAATCGTTCTCACTGCCTCTCTACCAAGGAGGTTTACTACTGACTATTCTGATCTTCATGTTTGCTCAGGACTGGAAGTTGGGACTTGCCGCAATTGCTCTTTATCCAATTCAGGCTTGGGTGATTCCCAAACTACAGAGACAAGTTAATCTGCTTAATCGGGAAAGAATTTTTCTCATGCGTCGCTTGGCGGAAGATCTTGGAGAAATAGTTGCAGGAATTAATGAAATCCATATCAACGACAATCGCTCTTTTTTTAAGGATAGTTTCTCGAAAATACTTGGTGAGACATTTTACATCCGAGTAGAAATTTACAAGAAGAAATTCTTCATAAAATTTCTGAATAACTCGATCGCTCAACTCACGCCCTTTCTGTTTTTTCTTATTGGCGGTTATCTGGTTATACAAGGCGAGCTATCGATTGGTGCGTTAGTGGCGGTCTTAGCTGCCTATAAAGATCTGTCGCCGCCATGGAAAGAACTGCTCACTTGGTATCAGCGTCAAGCAGATTCCAGAATAAGATACCTGACTCTGACAGAACAATTTGATATAGATGAAGGTATGCCTTTGAGTGATGATGCACAGGCTGCGAGTTGGTCGGCTGATACGCAAGGTCTACCCATAGTGGCTAACAACATCAGTTTGAAGCGTCACGATGGTGTTCATGAAGTTGACAACATATCGCTCTCCGTCAACAGTGGGCACTGGGTAAGCCTCGTCGGTACTGGCAGCAGTGGAAAACACGGACTTGCTCAAATGTTTGCCAGACTCGTAAACCCAACCAGCGGCAAACTTCTCTATGCTGAACTGGATGTGACAAAGATACCCAAGATGCTTACCGGCAGGTCCATCAGCTATGTCGGACACGACTCATACCTGTTTGCCACATCGATTCGAGATAACCTGCTGCTCAGTCTGAAACACACTGCGCAGGAAAATAATGGCCTGGTGGAATTAGATCTACCAGATGCGCTGCAAAATAAGAACTGGCTAGTCGAAGCACAACTTTCGGGCAATAGTGAGATTGACGTCAGTGCTGACTGGATAGACCTTGAGAGTGCAGGAGCCGGCGATGCCGATCAGCTACCTGAGCGTATCAGCACAGTTTTACGTACAGTGGACCTAGAAGATGATCTGGTTCGGTATGCACTTGAGCACAACATTAATCCTGAAGATCATCCAGACCTTGCAGAGAAAATTTTACAGGCAAGAGCCCTTTTCAAAGAACGAGTGATAGCCCAAGAACTGGAGTCCATAGTCGAGTTTCTGGACCCAGATAAATACAACGACAATGCCTCATTAGCCGAGAATATATTGTTTGGTGTATCTAACCATGAAATGTTTTCTGCGGCTGGGTTGGCTGAGCATCCCGTTCTACGAGAGCTGTTGCACGAATACGATCTTGCAGAGCCTCTGGACACAGCGGCGCTTAGTATTGCAGAAACAACAGTTGAGTTGTTTTCGGACCTACCCCCTGGTCATGAGTTTTTTGAAAGATACAGATTTGTTGATTCGGAAGATCTGTTTGAACTCCAACGCATACTGGGTGCCGTTAAAAAATTGAATTCAATTGATGAGTTAGCAACGCTTGATAGAACGCTGCTTCGATCATTACCTTTCAGAGTCATCAGTGGTCGTCATCGAATGGGCATTTTCGATGCCGATGACAAAATCAAGTTCCTGGAACTGCGCAAGGCTTTCCACAAAGAGCTCGACAACGACTCGCGCAGCCAAATCGATGTATTCGCACCTGGGAGTTTTAACGCACTGACACCCATAGGTGAAAACATTATTTTTGGTCGGGTCGTGTTTGGACGACTGGGCGCTTCGAGCAAGGTTTATAAACTGATTCTGGAAGTACTGCAAAGTCTGGATCTCATGTCTCCCATCTTGGAAATAGGACTTGCAGCGCCGTCAGGTTTGGCAGGTGGTCTGCTTCCGAAAACACAACAACAAAAACTAGTGCTTGCTAGGGCGTTGATCAAACGTCCTAAGGTGCTAGTGATCAACGAAGGACTAAGTGCCTTAGACACAGCAGAGACACAGGCGATTCTATTAACACTTAAGGAGCAGTATCCGCAGTTGATTCTCTTCTGGGTTGACAGTCAATCAAGGTATACGGAATATTTTGATCGTATTGTGCATTTGGAGGCTGGCAAGATGACTAAGCTTGAAGAACCAAATGCGAATGTAGAAAGTAACGGGTCAAATGAATCTGAAAAGACTAATGCCGCGGTTAGATCAGCACACTCTGTGGAAGATAGTGAGAAACTTACGCTGCTAAAAAATATCCCGCTGTTTCGGTTTCTGGACGATCCACACCTATTGTTGCTGGCTAACAACTGCGATGCCTTGAACGTACCGAAAGGTGATCGACTATTCAATCAAGGAGAACCGGGAGAGGCCCTCTACATCATAGTGGACGGAAGCGTGAGTATTTTGATCTCCGATGGGGCGACTGAGAATCAGGTAAAAATATGTGGGGTTAACGAATTGATTGGCGAAATTGCATTGCTGTCTAATGAGCCCCGCTCGGCATCCGTTGAGGCGATCACCGACCTTACTGTACTTCGATTAAAGCGTGAAGTCTTTATCGATATCTTGCACACGAATGGCGAAATTGGGTATCAGGTTCTGCAAGATGTCGCGAACCGGTTTACCGATTCAAATCGAAAATTGACTAACCTGGCGCAATCATGAACATCCTACAAAAAAATTGCTGGTGTCGAATACAAGTTTCACTGTCTATTGTTGGAGCATCCGAATGACTATTGAAGATGAATATCAGGTTCTGAGTCGCCTTGAGCTGTTTGAGAACCTCGATCCGGTTAAGTTGAAGCGCTTGATATTTGTTAGTCAGCGTTATCATCTTCAGGCTGGTGAGTACCTGTTTCGACAGGGTGATACAACGTTCAACCCCTACGGCATTATTTCCGGGGAGTTCTCGGTTCTCCTGACCAATTCCAGAAACGAAATCAAGATCGCGGTTCAAGGTGAAGGTGCGCTAATAGGAGATATGGCAGTACTATCGGGCGAGCCGCGCAGTGCATCCATGCGAGCAAACTGTGACAGCGAAGTCATCGAATTCGATACCGATCTGTTCATCAACACGGTTGCAAATGACCCTCGTACGGCTCTTCAGATGATGAAGATCCTTGCAAAGCGAATTGCATTAATGGACCGGAAAATTGAGGCTCTGGGTAGTGATCAAATCGGTTACTGAGCGGAGTTGAGTTGAGTTGAGCAGTTACAGTTGCACCAAAGGCTGCGTGCTCCGTCGGTATCTTAACGTGCCAGGTGACCATCCCAAATGACGGTCCGGGCATCACACATCGCTTCCACAGCGTCGATAGAAATCATTATTCTCCGATGACCAAAAGTGGGATACGCGAACTAGACATTTAAAATGACAATTTTCTTTTCACCGTCAATGCCGTCAACAGTGGTTTTCATAAATTGCGATTCCAGTTTGGCGACATAGCCTTCTTTGATGGCATTATCCCAAGTGTTCCGCGAAACAATACAATTTGAGTGAAGCACTTTATTATGCTTTTCTAGCTTGGCTGAGGTATTTACTGGAGAACCAATAACCGTCATCTCCAAACGATCGCCCTGTCCAACAGCACCAAAAACAACATTCCCGCTAGCGATGCCAATGCCAATATTCGTGACACCTGCAGCAGCCAATAAAGGCTCTTCCTCTAGCCATTTCTTGCTATCAAGTAGTACAGCTTCTGCAGCTTCTATCGATTTGCGCGAAAAAGGTGTTTCGTCGTCATCGATGCCAACCGTTGCCATGATGCCATCACCCATAAACTTATCGATAATGGCACCATGATTTTGAAGTATGGGGACAACCCTTCGTTGATAAGCTGATAACAATTGCATAACTTGTGACGGTTCGCGACTTGCTGCCATCACCGAAAAGCCTCTGAGATCAATATTAATAACCGCCGTATTTCTGCGCTCGCCTTGTCCCGCTTCAAGCACCTCTTGGCTGGAGCGAATATTATGTGCAATGCGTTTATCAAAGAATCGGGAAAAATCCTTGGCAGCTGCCTGTTCTGTAACCGCTGTTACAAGAAGGTTACTGGAGCCATTCACGACCAAAGTTAATATACAAGTCACTGCAATAATTGAAATGATCTTATCAATCTCTGCACCAATCAAAATGGAGTTAGACGTCAAGTATTGAACATAGGAGCGCGTGATCATTGTATTTTCAGGATCAATTGATGTGACATATAAAACAACCAATATCCACCCAATAGCGCCGGTAAAACCTGCGGCCGCAACATATTTCCACTCCAGACGCAGGGCACGCAAAGCAATAAATATAAACACATAAAGAAGCGTTGGTGATTTTAAAATAAAGGATGCAGGCTGCTCATACTGAAAATGGAAGCTGATCATTAGCGAATAGAGTAACGTGAAGTCAATCAATATCGAACAATAGACTGACCAACTTGGTAGTTCTGCCTTAATTGCCCAAATAAGTCCAATCACAGAAAGTAAGACATAAGCGGCTAGCACATAGGGAACAGGTTGAAAATCTGCCGCATGCCCCGTTTTCGTGGCCAATGAATAGAGCGTAGAAAACATCACGACGATGGCTAATTGTATAATCCTTACGACAACTTCGTTTGTTCGCTCGCGTTGTCGCAACGAAAGTTGAACCCGTTCCGGCAGCGTGCTCATATCCTTTGAGCGAAGGAAATTGCTTTTGATGTAGTCGGTAAATTGCACAGGCAAGCCAATAAAGTTGATTGTAGAGCTTATGTCAGGTTTGACCGGAAATGAGAAGCACTAGTTCCATGTTATCGCAGTTTAGTGGTGGCTTTGAAAATAATGCTATCCACATGATGGTACTGAACCTTCAATCTAGAAGAAAACACTCCCGTGCTCGGTGGCCTTTTATCTGTATCTCGCCTCTTGACTGGGCTTTGTAACCTGCCGGTAACAAGGCATGTGTCTCCGCGGAGATTTGTATTCGATCCGCAACCCCTTCTGACTCCATTCTGCTTGCAACGTTGACTGTATTGCCCCACAAATCATAAGCGAATTTCTGCTTTCCGATAACACCAGCCATAACACCGCCAGAATGTACGCCTATACGAAGCTGCAGATCCAAATCATTTTCTTGTCGAAACTCTTTGAACGAGCGTTGCATGGCAATGGCCAGATCAACCATTTTTATGGCGTGATCGTGCTCACCTTCCAAGCCTGTAGCAACCATGTAGGCATCACCAATTGTCTTGATTTTCTCCGCCCCCACAGCCTCTACACTTGCATCAAAACGGGTAAAAAGATCATTCAACAGTGAGACTAAGTTACGAGCAGTAAGGTTCCGGGATAAATTAGTGAACCCGGCTATATCAGCGAAGAGGACTGACACGTCCTCGTGGTTATCTGCTATTGGTTCTTCATGTGATTTTAACCGAGCAGTTATTCGTGCAGGCAGCACGTTAAGCAATATCGACTCAGCACGATCAAACGCCTCCTGTTGTGCGTGCTCTGCTCGTTCGACCGCTATATCGTAAGACACGATAATGACTGTCAATACCAGTGCCAAAAAGACTAAATTCATCAATAGAAACAGCGAACTTGCAGTGATTGAAACGGAATAAATAGAACCGTTTTTTATGGCTATCATTGCAACAACACCGATCCCTAGCACTAAAACTATTCCAATTAATACTCTGACTATTCGAGATAGCATCGGGTAAAGAGGAATAAAGGCGACACTGATGAAAGCCAATAACCAAAAACCTGCATTAAAACCCAAGTAGAGTGTCGCAAGCAGTGCATGCAAAGGAAGTTCAAAAAGGATGCAACCATACACAGCCCAAGTCAGGTTGCCTCGATAGAGTTGCCAGGTTGCAAAGGCAAATAGGGCTGCACTAAAAATATT
>JAVCKV010279774.1:0-14756 GCA_032274145.1 Herpochondria borealis
CTATAGTGCGATTTCGTCCTGCAAACGGTCTGGAGAAGAGACCAGTTCAACATGGTATCATTGACAGTACTTGCCAGTACTGGGTGAGCAGTAACCTCCTGCTCGACTCGGGTAAGCAATACACCGTAGGCACTTTCAGTAGCAGCCGCATCCTCAAGGACATTCATTTCATAGATGCCATCAAAGATCTCATGAAAAATTGCTTGTAGGTCCTCGGAAAGATTGCTCGCCGAAATTTGCAACACTGCTTCTACATCTCGTTGTTCTGCAGTGATGTCGTATACAGTGATGGAGGGATCGCTTTGTGACGACATCTTCGCTATGATCAAGCTCTTCGCACGGCTATGCAATCGGTTTGTGTAACCATGAGGTTACCTCCTGGTAGGACAAGCGAACTGTCAGTAGCGTCATGGACGACATGAGCATGACTGTTGTGATATTCACTCTATGGAGTATTCACAGTACCACGAGCGTTGGGAGATCTGGGTTTTATCACCTTTCTAAAACCTCGCAACGAAATATCCGAAAGAAAAGAAAATGTTCGAGCTACATGTACGCAATATTGCACACTTGTCTTTCTTATCATTTCCTGGTGACCTTGAGGGTTCGCCCTAATGGATCTTGCCGGGTAGCTGCTGCCGCGCAAATCTTTCGCAATAGTGCCTCATCAAAGTGCTTGCTTCCTCATTCGTAGTCTCTCGAGCTGTACGGTTCGAGTTTATCTTGACAGCAGCCACAACTCCTTCCTTCTTGGGCGAATACTGACTCCTGCATGTTAATCGCCCAGAATATTGCAATTGCATTCCCAACAAACCCCGCAGATGGCGCGATCTGCGAACCGACCATTGTCAGCATGGTAGTTTCGCACGGCAATGCCTATGGAATAGCAAATAGTAAGTACGTATACTGTATCAAGGTAGATGGATAATGATGTTGCATGAATATTACTTGCAGTCTCTGTATCGAAGGATATTATTTCCGCGCAGTTGATTGGGATGTCTTTTTATGACGAACTGGTGTACTTCAACCCAATCGACACAGTCGCAGCGATGCTAGGAACTCCAGCTGCATTCATCGCGAACAAAAAGTAGGTGCCGGGTAGACAGACAGCACTACTGGATGGTAAGTACACAGAAAATCTCGTGTTGCCAATCTTGATCGAGTTCAAGGGAATACGACGGGCATCATTATTCACAGAATGAGTGACGGCTCCAGCACGAACCAGTGCAAATGTGTGATCCGCATTTTTGTTCATTCTGACCGTGAACTTGTCGCCATTGACAAGAGAGGTAGGGGCAGACCGGATAATGGGACGCGTCTTCAACGAGCCATTGGCGTTGCTGATGGGAGAGAAGTGTGAGCATCAACACATCACAATCATTAAAACCAGGTATCAATGATACAGCAGTCTTTCAATAACTACTCACATAAGGTACGGAGGCGTAAGAATCTCCATGTCTTGGTGATTGGCTGCACACGAGCCACATAGTCCTCCTCCCGCTGCAAGGATTCTTCCGTCTTTAAGCAAAATAGCGATACTATGGTAGGTGCGAGGAATCCTCATACTGGAAAGCTTTGTGAATACGCCAGTCTCTGGATGCCAGATCTCAGCATCCAAAATGGCATCCCTGTCCGAGAATAGATACACCTCAGGCATTCCTCCGATAACCACCACCGCACCAGTAGGCAAGACCACACTGTTGTGCAAGGTTCGGCGGTGCGCCATATCTCCAGTCCTCTGCACAGTCACCGCTGCTTCATCGTTGACGTCAATCACGTACGCGCGGTTACTAGCAGCACCTGTATCATAATTTGGAGCTCCACCGATTGTCAATATCTTTCCAGTGTCAAACATGACGGCGTTTCCATTCATCGCGTCTGTGTCGTCGCCACGAACTACGGAATCCTTGACGCTTCCACTTCCTGAGGTGTCAATCCAGTGCATGCGACGAGCAGGCCCAGCATGAAAGACTAGTCCACTGGGGGCAGTGAAAAGCCAAAAATGATTGTCGGAACGATAGGCCCCCCTTTCATCAAATGTCAATAGAGAACCGGTCGAGAGAACACCACCGAGTTGGATCCAGATGTCCTTTTCCACATCGTAAATCTCGCCGTGTTTGTTTCCCCGACCTCCGCTCCACGAGCCACCCAAGGATAAAATATTCCCATCCGCGAGAATGGTCACTGTCGATATGGTAGGCAAAGGTTAGCGCGTGAAACATAGTGGCAAAGAAGCGCGCGGAGCATGCTTCGACTTACTGGAATGGTAGCCTCTAGGAATATTCATTACTGTTCCCTTGGACCAAGTGTCACTGCTAGGGTTGTAGATCGTGGTTTTCTCCGAATTGCTGCCACCCGTAATGAGCACTTTACCGTCAGGCAGCACCGCTGTACCCGGACAAAACATATCGTGGTCGGTGTCAGCAACAAGTTCTTCTGTATACCGAAGATTGTCAGGGGTAACAATAGTGGTGGAAGTCATCCCTCCGCCGCCCGCATAATTTGTTTTCGATTTGGCAGACCACAAAACAACTCGACCGTCAGGAAGGTTAGCACCAGCGGCAGGAACTATGGGAAGATTGTGTGGTCCTGCCCACCTGGACGGGGATTGGATCGGTTTCATTTTCCAGTGTTGGTTTGTTACACCAGTATCCCTCCATTGATGAATCGTAGTCCCCGAAGTGCTGCTCTTTTCTGCAACATCAATCATCAGACCGCTATGCTTTGCTTGAATGTTGTAGAACCCCCCACCAGCGTCGATGAAGCACCATTCATCATTGGAACCCGCCTCGTATTCTGACCACTGGTGGATGTTGGCACCGTTTGTCAACTTCTGAGCCTCAACGCTCACGACCTTCCCACTGTTCTGGTTCACGATGTTATAATAGCCGTTTGCTTTTTCGTGCAAACTCCAGTTGTCGCTGGTTTTAGGTGACCGAGCATTAAGTTGCGACTGAATGATGTTGGCTCCATTATTTCTTGACGCACCAGCAACATCAAGAGCAAATCCTGAGGACCGAGATATGATATGGTAGTACGAGTACGTTCCAATCGGCATTTTCACACATCCGTCTGCAGAGGCGACCTCGAACTGTTGGTTCGTGCCACCTGCTTTTCTCCACTGGCGAATGTTCGCATCGTCAGCGTTACTAGCTCTCGCCACGTCGAGTACCATACCACTGTGACGGGCTTGGAGGTAGTAGTACCCATTGCCAGCATCTTGAAAGCACCAGTCAAAATTGGGTTGTGAGCTGGTAGACGACTGCTGAATGTTTGCACCATTGGATGTGATTTTATTTATCACGTTGAGTGCTTTGCCACTGTTCTCATTGATGAGATGGTAGTATCCGTTGTTAGTTTGTTCGACACGCCAATTGTCGTTCGTGTTTGCCTTGGAGAGAGTTTTCTGGACGACGTTGACGTTGTCCGCCCCAACGCCAACGACTTTGCCGCTGTGGCGAGCGGTGATGTGGTAGTATGCGCCTTCGTTCATTTCAGTGCAGCCGCTGGCGAACGAAATCTTCCATTGTTGATTGTTTGTAAATCTCTTTTGATACTGATAAACATTGGCACCCGAATTCGTGCTTGCACGCTCAACGTCGAGCACTTTACCACTGATGCGGGCTTGGATGTAGTAGTAGCCACCTCCAGCATCTTGAAAGCACCAATCATCATTTGCCTTCGAACTGGTAGACCACTGCTGAAGATTGGCTTGGTTAGCCTGAGAAGAGTCTTTCACGTTGAGTCCCTTATTGCTGTTCTGGTTAACAATGTGATAATAGTTTTCACCATTTTGTCGTACAAACTTCCAATTGTCACTAGTGACGGGATTGTCGATTCTAGTCACCGCCTGAACGATGTTGGCGCCATTCGCTGTCGAAGCTCCATCAACATTGAGCGAGAGACCGCTATGGCGAGAAGTGATGTGATAAAATCTGTTCCGAGTCATCTCCACGCAGCCATCAGCTGCCATCAGCTTCCATTGTTGGTTGTCAGTGCCAACCTTACTCCATTGGTGGATGTTGCCTCCCGCGGCCGTACTGAACCTTGCGACATCAAGATACATCCCGCTATCGCGAGATTGGATGTAGTAATATCCGTCTCCGGCATCTTGGAAACACCAATCGTCGCTCTTGGCGGACCCTGATAGGGCATACTGTTCGATATTTGCTCCTCGTGATTCGGAAGAGCCTTGGACATTGATCCCCTTCGCCGTTTTCTCGTTGATAATGTGGTAATAATTTTGCTGAGTTTTGTCGAATCTCCAGTTGTCACCAGAGGAACCGCTGATAGGTCCTTGCACGATGTTGGCGTTGTTGGCAGCAGATTCACCTATGACGGTAAGAGTAAAGCCGCTGAGACGAGACACAATGTGGTAGAAGCGCCCGGATGGCATCGTCAAACATGATGATTGAAGACCGCGAAGATTCGTGTGAGAGGTTATCTCTTCCGTTTCCTCTTGAAGGTTGAGGACATCATCTTCCTCTTGAATGTTGAGGATACTATCTTCCTCTACTAGTTCGATCGTTGTAGAACTCAAGTCCGACGGGATAGTCGCATCAGCCGTAACGCGACATTGGCTTGCCAAGAAGGCGATGGCGAACAGTGCAGTGCGAGTCAACATGTGATCCCTCTTATACCGTGAATTGGTGCAAGATTTGATCTGTGAATGTGGACCCTCTCACATAAAATGGGTAGCTGTCAAGTTTGATCTTGTGTTAGTGAAATTGTCGGCTCCTTTTGTCTCGTATTTATGATGAACATGGTTGTTCGGGACTACTTCGTCGTCACAGCTACGTAAAACATGGATGCTGCGCCCACACTGATAACTATGGTGACGATGCGTCGTAGATTGTGTCGATTCTCATGAAGTCATATTGTGTGGATCACTTGTAAACGCAGTCCAAGGTATGATCACGAGGAAGATCCATCGATGTCGGAGATCGCAGAGGAGGCTATCTGCTACCGTGTCCGGGAACGTCTAATTATACGCTCGGGTTCAGCTCCGTAAGCACGCTGTAGGAACCACCTCAATTAATGCAAGCACGCTGTAGGAACCACCTTGCAAGCACGCTGTAGGAACCACCCCAATCAATGCAAATGGATATGTCGTAAACAGCTGTCGTAAACTAGGAATTACGCTCTCACAAATCCGTCATACAGTGGGCAAAGCTACAGTAGAGTCTATGGCACGCTACTTCCCTCGAATAAATATGCAGATAACTCTATTCGACCGATCTCTCAAACGACGGAGCGACAATCCTAATGAGCTGCGGTCCTGTGGCTGATCAGTCTACCTGGTACTCTCGTGAAGTGGGTCCACTCCGAGACACGTGTGGATGGTTGATCAAGCTCTGTGATTCAAAGGCAAGGAGACGGCAACAAGCTAGCAAGCCAGCGCCTCACAATTCATGGACGAGCCAACCAACAGGGAGATACAGCGGGCGGTAGACAACCAAATCTGGCAGCAAAAACAGAGATGCGACCACTGATAAGGAGTCTCAGCCAGCAGTGGTTTTAAAGAATCACCAGAGAGGGCTTCAAATACTATCTACCAGCGGATGATGTTGACCGATGCTCTTAGATTTTTCTCATCCATCTCCAAGTCACTCAGCCTATTGCAGCTCAAGAGACAGTTTTGGAAAAAAGGAAAGAGTCTATAGCGATAGGTACGGCATTGCATATCTAGCACAATTCCTTGTAACGTCGGTCTCCTTTTGAGGCAAATTCAGCCTTGGTCCAGTAGTAGATTCCACCAGGAATAAGGACGAGGCAAACAAGGATACTTGGAATCTTGGCTTGATCGACTTCAAAGGCCTTCTCCGTAATTTCACGACGACCGTTCCATTCCTCCACAAACTTGTTCTTTTTCACCCGAAGGTCCGAAGGAAAGCCACCAGCATTACGGCGGCTGCGACGAGGGGAAAATGTGAGCAAAAAATAGCGATTTAAAAAATATGGGGTGAATCAGTCGAGCGACAGACGAACCATGATATCAACATGACATCTAAAACGTGGTTTTCATGCTTGACAGTAGTTCAACCTTCAATAACGATGAATCAATAACTCACCCAGTGACCCGTTGTGCAACAGTGCGGACGATGGGTGCTCTCAACATGATGATCAAAGGAACAACAATGGCTGTTGTGCGACGAACGTACGTTGTTGTGCTTGTTGTTTTTCGGGAAGTCTGTGAATGACGGAATGTGGAGTTCAAACTTTGGGAGAATTGGCCTCTCATCATTTACAGTGTCCAGTGCCCAGTAGCGCGGGTCGCCAACCAAACACCGCAAGAGCAGCGACACGACCATGTCGGCCCAAATATCCTACACCTCCACTCTCAACCATAGACCGCTCTCTCCCTTTCCACACATCTCTAATTAAATCATGGCTCGTCCCGAAGAAAAGGCAAATGCCATGATGAATAAGTGGGTCAAGATGCGAGACGCTGGCAACAAACCAGCATCAGGGTTTCGTTCGAAACGACCCCATTTGGCCAGCGAGTGCAACAACCTCAACGACGCCGAGCGCTTTCGACGACAATTATTGCGCGAAATCACGGAGCTTGTGAGCAAGATTCAAAATCCTGGTCTTGGAGAACATGTGATTCGTGACACAAATGATGACATCAACAAGAAGATGCGAGAAAAGCATCATTGGAACAAGCGCATCAAAACACTTGGGGGACCTGATTTCACACAATTGGAATTGAAACAGCAGCTCGAGAATGCGAATCCGGGAGATACTATTGTGGGGTCGGGTGGATACCGCTACTATGGCGCCGCCAAGGATTTACCAGGAGTGAGGGAACTCTTTGAAGAACGACAAAAGCAAAAACAGAAGAAACGGCACAATGTTTACAAACACATTACGCCTGACTACTATGGGTGGAGAGAAGAAGAGGATGGTGTCCTTCTGGAGCTTGAAGCAGAAGTGACTAGAGAAGCCAAACGGCAGAAACTACTCCCACCAATCGATGACACCGCCCACACGAATGAAGAAGTGCTCTCACAAGAGGCGATATCCAAAGCACTGCTGGAGAAACGGAAAAAGGAACTGCTGTCTCGTTTCATGTAACCAACCATTCTCGCCGTACAGGTTATCACGCAATAATGTATTGAGATCATCGCCACTCACATCGCCACCAATCAATTCTTTATGTAACACAACTGTAAGACAAAGTTGGGTCTACGCCATATCACTCTTCGGGTTGGGTTACGATCGAGTTGTCGCAGTGCGACAACCGCGTTGGTGTAGGTGGAAGTTTGTCAATTCTGATTAACTGCCTTGGCAGAGAGCAACACGCGCCAAACGTAGATGTATTTACAACCTGACCTTGTAATACTAATATGATTTGCTATTTGCCTTTCATCTGGAAGAGTTCGTTCACGCAGGAGAGCATGTATGTAGACTGGACGCCAAGACGAGACTTTTGCAGATATAATCAGTCCTCTATTTTGAATGTGATATTATATTATGTAGTGCGCTCTGAGCATGTACCTAGCTACCATCCGTCGGCGCTATCGTCGACGGCACCACCAGTCCATTGACTTTCACCGCCTTGCTCTTGTGCGAGCCTATCAGCTTCCTCCCTCAATTTTTGTTCCTCAATCAGTGGCTTGACAATAGCTTCAATGGCGGCTTTCGCGGCCTCCGCGTTGGCCTTCTTACCAATCACTTGACAGGTAGTGCCAGAGTTGAGTGTCACCTTGACGGAATGAGTCGATTCCAACTCGCGAATCTTGGAACCACCGCGACCAATCACTGCGGCACTGCCGGGGCCAACGTCTATCGTCTCAAGAACTTCACCTGGTTTGAGTTCCACTTCTCCACTGGCACTCTTGAGGAACATTACCTTGGCCGACTTGACGGCCTCAGGCTCTCCCATGATGGTACACTGCACCATGTCCGTTCCTTGCTTACCCTTGGCGTCCACATCGATAAACGTGTTGGTCGTATTCTGGATTCGAATAATGTTTGCTCCAGCCTTACCGTAGACAGCTCCAATCTTGCTAGCTTCCACCTGAAAGGTCTCACCCTTGTTGTACTCCATCCAAGCCGTAATCGTATCGCGGGCCTTCTTCACTGCCTCGACCGTTCCACTCAGTGCAAGTGTCGTGGTTCCCTTCTCAATATCCAACCTAGCACCAGTTTCGGTCTGCATGGTACGAAGTTTCGAAAAGTCTCTACCAGCCACCACCATGACCATGGTACGGGTCTTGAGTTCAATGACATGTTGATCCTCTCCAAAGACTGCTTCCTTACAGAGCTTGGTTGCCTCCTTCACGCCGTCTGCCGTAGGACCAGTAATGATAACCTGACCCTTGTCGACACTCGCGTCCAAACTGGTCCCAGTCTTGAGCTGGATCGCCTTGATGGTAGATCCACCCTTTCCAATGATTGCCTTGACACCATCGGCACCCTTAATATCCTTCGCTTCGAGTGTGACGGAATGAGCCTTGGCCTTTTTCTTTTCTTCGGCATCGAGCGTAATGAGAGATCCCACCATGTCGACCGCAGTGGCAATGGCATCATCTGTACCGGAAATTTCAAGAAAGGAGGAACCGGACATTGTCGATTTGGAAATGTCAAGACGAGCACCCGAGGCATCTTGAATCTGCTGAATCGTGGCGCCCTTGGGACCAATAATGAGTGCTGGGTCCTTTTCTGAGAGGGCAATGACTCGTTTACCAGATCCATTGGTGCTGCCTGCAGCGTTGGCGCTGTTGGTATTACCATTCTTCTTGACAGTGACCCAATCACTGCTCGCAGCAGCAGCAGCTTCTTCCTTCTTTTGTTTCTTTGTCTTTTTGGGTTCCACCTTTTGCTTCTGTTTCTGACTGAGCAACAGGGTTGGGTCATATTCGTCGTCGGAATCCTCATCATCTACCAATGCTGGAGCAGCCTTCTTCTTTGTCTCTGGTTCCGCCTTGACTTCAGCAGCAGCAGCGGCAGCAGCAGCCTTCTTCTTGTTTTTCTTCTTCTTCTTCTTGCTGACAACAACGGGTTCAGGCTCTGGTTCAGGCTCCGGTTCAGGCTCGGGCTCTGGTTCAGGCTCTGGTTCAGGAGGAGGAGGAGGAGGAGGGGCAGCCTTCTTTGGCTTCTTCTTCCTCTTCTTCTTGCCAGTGCCAGCCAACAACTCTCGGGAGGCTGCTTCCGCGGCTAACTCCTGACTCTTGAGCTTGTCGGAGGAGGAGGAACCAAACACTTTGGTCAACAAGAACAACAAGATGAGACCTCCCACGGCAAGGACCATGGGCGATGTGAGCGTATCCGAAAGAGAGTCCATGGTTGGTAGACAGTCTACTCTCGTACAAGGTACTTATTATACTGCGCCGAGTTGGGTTGTTTCGACGATAATGACAGAGAGGTCTTTGGTTGTGCGGTTGCAGATTGCCGATGGCCGCGACGATAATTCGTGATTCAACGATGATTCAGTCTTATGACCACTCCCGAGGCATAGCTAAATTTTCAGATTTCATGCTTGGGAGTAAGTAAATGTATCTGCTGGAAGCGACGGTGCGGTGATGGAAGCTCTGTAGTAATTGATCTCTATCTCTAGACTATGATAATCATTTGAGAACGAAAGCAGCACCGACCTGGAGAGATCTAGGTCTGGATACGAAAGCCGTGATGTTGAATACAAAGTATCTACGACACGTAGTATATCAACGAGCATAATACAGATCAAAGTAGGGCTCCCATACATTCAAGTTTTAGGGGGAGTAGATGCTCCGCGACGGAAACGATAATTCTTCGTTACCTTACTTACGACGGCGTCTTCTAATGGTCCGTCCCAAAGCATGAGTGGCGGTACTGCAGAATACCATCAGTTGATCCCCATTGTTTCTCGCCGCAAGTCGTTGTAGTGCATACTATTCAAATCGATCGCACCACCTTGAAGCAAAACAGAGCGCTGCGTGTCGTTCGATCGATCGTTCTTTATCGCACTCGCTTGATGAGTCTTCCCTGGTTTCTCTCTTGCAAATCGCCTCGCCCCACCATGGCATGCATGGCTTGACTAATAAGGAGAGCATTGTGTCCGTGAGCCGTGGCTTCTTCCAGCAAGCGCTGGCGATTCACCACAACGCCCTTGGCAAGACGCGCCTGAAGAAAGGACTCGGAAAATTCAATTTGTGACTTGCTAGCACCCATCATGGAAGTCTCGTTGCTATCGACGGCATTGGCAGTCATGGTGGAGACTGAAAATAGGCGTAGGGCTTCTTGAATATCTTGGAGCTGAACATTATTGTCAAGTCGCATTTTCGCAAGAGATTCAGAGAGACGTACAAGGGCTTCCAATTGACGGACTGTGATTGGAATAGTGGCTTGTGTATCTTCGCCCATTCGTGCAGAGTTCTGGTAACACAACGAAAGATGGGTGTGTAAGACATGGTTACTTCGCAGTTGCATCCACATTATTTGTTTGTTTGTTCGCAATGTACGTACCGCCAGGTTTCGCTTCCGAACCTCGTCTCGAATTCGCACATAGTTGCTCGCCAACTGCTCTCCCGAAGACTCTGACAAGAGAGGATGACACTTTTGTTTGCAATATTGAATATACTTCTTCATGGCAGCCACGCTCAATTCCCCTTCTCCTGTTTCTGCAATCTGCATGACTGATTCTGCAATGGCGTCGGGAGGAGGTTGATTCATAAAGTGATCCGAAGAGTCATTATCCAACTTGGATGCGCCACCCGAATTGTCCATATGCACCCCCATGACGTGCTCACAAATCATGCGATCCCGTTCTTCTTCTCGCACATCCCGTACCAAGAATATTAAATCAAATCGACTCAAAATGGTCGTCATGAGATCAATATTCTCCGCCGCCGACTTGAGGTCGTCGTACCGTCCAAAGACTGGATTGGCCGCCGCCAGGACACTGGCGCGACTGTTGAGGACCGTCGTAATGCCCGCCTTGGCCACGGAAATCGTTTGCTGTTCCATGGCTTCGTGAATGGCGACACGATCTTGAGGTCGCATCTTGTCAAATTCGTCAATGCACACGAGACCGCCGTCGGCCAAGACCATGGCGCCACCTTCTAAATAGAATTCGCCCTTGGCGTCCTTAATGATACTGGCCGTCAAACCAGCCGCCGACGACCCCTTGCCAGACGTGTAAATGCCCACGGGTGCGACGCGCGAGGCGAATTTGAGAAATTGTGATTTGGCCGTGGAGGGGTCGCCCATCATGAGGACGTTAATGTCACCGCGAAGGCGCACGCCGTCGGGGAGTTTCTTGCGCGTGCCGCTCATGAGCATGCACACAATGGCCTTTTTGATATCCACCGTGTAGGATCCCGAAATGCTCGGAGCCATGCTTCGAGAGAGAATCTTGTACACATCTGGCTGTTTGGAGAGAGCGATAAAGGACGCTTCCTCCTGAGGTGTAAACGTGGCGGCATCTCCTGGTGCATTTTGAAATTCCAAACCCACCACTTGGAGATAGACCGACTTGACAGAGTCCTTGCCGGTACTAAAGAGAGTTGGAATGCAAATCACTTGCACACGTGTTCCAGGTGGCGCCTGATCGACCAGACTGCGTTCCACGGCGAGCAATACGGAGCGAGGCATTTCACCAGTGGGTACTGTTTCAGGACTCTCTTGGAGTTTCCAACTCTGACGATCGACAAACATGGATTCGTCTGGAACCACCGAATACGGAAAGTGGCCACATTGCTCCGCCTCGGCTCCACTGCACTTGCGGGGGAGCTGCGTACCGGCATACGGACCACCTTCGACTGGCAGGCGTTGTTCGTGCAGACAACGATGACAACGAACCAATAGTTGAGTCGCACGAGCTTTTACTGGAGATGTGGAGATTATGATTCCTGGACACTTGAGCAACTTGTTCATGTGCTCCGACTTGACCTTTCGGAGTGGAGTGATTGCAAGGTTTCCACGAAACAATAGTTGAATCTTTGGGACCTCAAGTTGTTCTTGTGCCTGAGTTGCTGCTGCTGCCTCTTCACCAGCTTCTGGATCATTCTCTTCTGCTTCATCATCGCGCTGTTGCTGTTGCTCGTAAAGAAGGGTCTTGAGAGCATCACCTGCTGCTAGCTCCATTGCTGGAATATATGTAGAGGGGTGATTGCGTAAGAGCCCCAACAGTTCTGGATCGTACTCCCCCAAGTGTTGAAGATCAATAACAAGTTTTTCGAGCGATCGACGATGCATACGATTGAGGCTGTTGCGATAGATGAATCGAGACTGTCCTTGACGGTAGTTTCCTATTATAATAGAGGCAGTGCAGCTGTTAGATGCACTGAAACAAGGGGGGGGGATTGTCGATTCATTGTTTCACTACTTACGTAAGAATTCTCGAAAGTGACGACGAACGGCATTTGTTTGCACCAAATCTTGATCATTCTCCTCCTCTTCAGCGTTTTCGCCGTTTTCACCAGTATCCCTTCTGAGAGCCTGGTGGGAGTAGTAGAGGCGATCTTCGTCAAAGTCCATGATTGATTCTTCGCTTGATGGATTGGGGTGGGGTGGTCAAATAATTGTGTTGGGGAAGAAGGTTGTTCGAGTTGTCAGCTCAAGTTTCCGTTTTGATTTTGCGCGCCAACATTTTTTGAACCTACCTACAACACCTACATACGTACTAAGCGTAGGTGCGCGCGATAAATTTAGTCCGTTTGTCAGATTCTGCTGAGCAATGGATTCCATTCCAGACGAGTGTGTTGGAGAACAGCTTCGAAGCAACTGGCCGTCGTCCCTATCAGACGTGGTGGTGACGTGCCACCCATATGCGAAAGTTCACCTTGTGCTCACTTTTCCGCCAACACAGACACACAACACAAAACACAACTGTTGACCATGATGTTCCGTGCTCTCGTTCTCTCCCTGTCTCTGACTTGCTCGAAGGCATTCATGACATCTCTTCCACGCACATCGTCAAGCACAAGGCTCTTTGCGGATAAGGTTGATTTTGCCAAATACGAAGGTTTGGGAAATGATTTCATTCTCGTTGACAATCGGGATCGCACCGATCCTTCCTTGACTCCGGAACAATCTGAAAAGTTGTGCAATCGTAATTTCGGTATCGGTGGTGATGGTGTCATCTTTGCGCTCAAGCCCCCCTCGGATGACTACGACTTTACCATGCGTATCTACAACTCGGATGGAAGTGAGCCGGTGAGTTAGTTCGTAACTTCAGTACAGACAGTGAATGAATTTGTTGTGCGTGTCTTGTCACTTACTCACACCATGAACCCATTCTATTATTGTGCATTACAGGAAATGTGTGGTAACGGTATTCGTTGTTTCGCTCAGTTCCTCAAGGATCTCGGAGAAGATCAGGAAACGTACAACATCAACACTCTCGCTGGCACCATTATCCCCAAAATGAACAAGGATGGCACCATTACTGTGGATATGGGTGAGCCAGAGCTGGTCGCAGCCAATGTTCCCACGACACTAGCCGCCAACTTTGAGGGTGATTCAGTGGTGGAACAAGACTTGGAATGCAACGGCAAAAACTGGAAGGTCAGTGCCGTCAGCATGGGCAATCCACACGCCATCATCTTTGTCGACGACTTGGAAAAGGACATTGACTTTGAATCGGACGGTCCAGCCCTGGAATCCAACACGGACGCCTTTCCGGCCAAGATTAATGTGGAATTCGTCCAAGTCATGTCGGAAGATCACTTGAAAATGAAAGTGTGGGAACGAGGTGCCGGACCCACCCTGGCCTGTGGGACTGGAACCTGTGCGTTGGTGGTGGCAGCCATTCGAGCTGGCAAGATTCCACGAAACAAGACACGCGTGACACTGCCAGGAGGTGACTTGTTTATTGAATGGAAGGAGGAGGACAACAAGATATACATGACGGGGCCAGCGACATTTGCCTTTGAAGGCAAGGCCAAGTTGCCGTAGAGAGAGAGAGATTGCTAGTAAACAAATAATTATAGAGTCACAGCAGCAGGACAGCAGCAAGTTCGACTTGTTGGAAGTGTGGGCGATAGAACAACGACTCGATTGTTGTAAGGTCGAGAAAGAAGGAGTGTAGAACCATTTTACAGTGCAGCAAGTACTAGGGCAAGAATCAAAGTAAAGCAAGGTCGCTTTCGATGAGCCGCTGCTTGTTCGTCATCATCGCATCGGGTTGGATTTGAACGATTGTCGATAGTGAGTTTCTCAGCCGAGAAGCTGAGCACTGCAGATAGGGCAGAACCCAAGAATGCACGCAACGACAAAAAGTGCATCCACACAATTCAAGCTTCCTTCAGCATCAGAGCAAGGTTCGTCCACAGAAAAGCAAGGTTGTTCTGACAGAGAGTCGCGTCTCAATGATAGTCGTGGGTTCGACAACTTTTGACCAAACGAGAGGGGAAGGCCCATCACCCTCCCTTCATAATAGTCGAACGTTGTCATTTTCGTAACTCTGAAAGACGGGGAGAACATTCATCAGGCGATGCTGTGCGTATGCTGCATCTTCCATCCTTGTGAGGTTCTGTGCCGTCTGCTTCTTCCGAGGTCGTCGTCGTTGACACATATATGGGTGGAGATTGGTCGCAGAGACGTGTTCGTCGTACCATCACAGTGCCATAATGTTACAACGACACTACTCTCCGGATACAACACTCCTGTTCGAAGATTGATTCATTCTGGTGAGGTCCACTCGTGCCACAGAAAGTAAGGATTGTTTGCTGTATAGCTCCTCCACAGTACTATCATACGCTCCTGGTGGCTTCATTCAAGTGGTTGATTCAGTTCTTGTTGAAAGATTGATGGACTGAATGAGTCGGCGA
>JAVCKV010279885.1:0-14754 GCA_032274145.1 Herpochondria borealis
TCCAACTATTGCACATCACATGCACACTTTAAAAAATTATCAATATTACGACAGAAAATAGCGATAGTGCGACCAGTGCTATGTGAAATCCACGTGCTTTTAGACGAGTGGACTCAAAAAGAGGTCACTGGGTAGGTAATGTTCAACAGAAGGTCAATTTGGGTCTAAAGCTCGAAAGAAGCTTTCAGTATTTTGCTTTAGTACATCGTGGGTGCCTCTCGAAATGCCAACAGTAGGTCAATATCAGTTTGATGAGACGTAAGATTTAGAAAGTGGCACAATTTCTTAGATATCTCTTATATGATATGTATTTTGTGATATCTGAATCTGTTTTTTGAACCCGCTCTAATTGATATGTAGTATTTTTTTATGCTAGTTGTCGTCGTCACTAGTGTTGATTGCTGATTTTGCCGTTGGCCATGATCTCAAGATGCTACATATAATGTAATGGAAAGATTGCAGTCTTTCAACAATTGTTTGCAGCGTAAGATTTAGCCTTCATAATCCTAGAATTCAAACCCTCGCACGTATATTATGGATGAGATCATAGTCCAGCTCTCAGTATTAACGATATGCGCTGACCGGCTTTTTGCATGCAGTTGTTCAACCACACCGTTGCTGTCGGATTCGATTATACCTACAAGATTATGTCATAAACGTATGTTAGAAATTTCAAAGCACTTCTGAGTTCTTTCAAGTCGGGGAAATGGATTAGTATTGAGACCTGCTGTTACGCATTCTTCGAGAGTAAGATAAGGCAGTGAGAAAAGAGAAGAAAAGGAAAGTGGAACTGGAAAGGGTGATATTATCCATGCGGACGATCGTTTTACAGCGGAATATTTGTAGGAATAAGCATAGCATGAAAAGAACTGGTTGGTTGCTCTGCTCTATCTCAGGGAATTTCCAATCGCTCCGAAGAATGAATGATAATGATGTAGCAACAATCGTGTTAGAACAACGGCGTTCTGAAGTTCAATTCCTCTCTTGGCTACGGCTACGTACGTCGTCTCTCAGCACTGCCATTATGAACATTGACAAAGGTGATGTATACCAGGTTTTTGATTCTTGGAAAATAGCTTGGAATGCTCCAGTGTGGCTTAACATTTGTTCGAAACTTCAGTAAGTATTATTGCAACACCACAAAGCTGGACGCCGCGATGCATGTGGAATGCACTGTTATGAGCTGGCTACTGGTGCATGCCACTTGAATAAATAGAGAACAAAAAATGTGTTCATAGAGTTGGCTGTTCTGTGAAGACGCTCCACTCCAGCATCGCTTCAGCTCTTTTAAACCTTATCCATAAAGTAGTTAGTAGTTGGGTCTACGCTTGTTTATTCTTTACTAACTGCTGTGATGATCACTATTCGCCACTCAGCGGCTTCACGCACCGTTCGGGAGCGCTGAAATTGGTTTGATTTCATGCAGACCCCAACCCCATCGCCGGCGTTATCCTTGTTCGCATCACGGCCCTCTCTCTCTTCCTTTGAGTCTCATAGTGCCTTGCACAGGTTTGTTGCTGCATGCCCTCGCTTACGGACATAGTTTTATAGTGGCCAGTTCCTATACGCATGTAGTGCACTGGAAGCTCGTTCAGCATGCAAGCGTCTGGCGGCCTCGAGAAATCGTTGCAAAGTTTTTGCTGCCAACCTGATACCCTGTGTATGATTTAGTGGAACGATAGACGAGAGGCCCACATATACGTGCAAAGTGAAGATCTGATACGCGTGTATGAGGTCACAAGTTCATCTTCAAGTTTTGCAAGGTGTGATAGGAAATGATGGATGCGGTTAGTTCGACCTCCGAGGAGGGTCACTAAGAAGCTAACGTTTTGTTTTTCTCCTGTCGCAAGTGGCTGGATGGAATGGGCGCATGCTGAGTCACTATCTGCCGTTATGGTCGTTGGAAGAAGAACCATATTGGGAGATATAATTCTCGGGTGCTGGATGTAATGCGGCGAATGCTCTCCTCCGTTATGGTCGTTGGAAGATAGGATGATGACGATGATGATGATGATAGGGGTAACAGAGCAAGTACCATATTGGGAGATACAATTCTCAGGTGCTGGACGCTTGCAATCCTCCCCGGGTGCTGTCTAAAAGGTCGTTTCGCCGCACGATGTGAAGCTGTGCAGAAGCGGGGCCTGTTCCGCTCATCATCTCTCCGTGACAGAAGCACCATGTGAAGTGGTGTCTGACCGGACTTATCAGTGACCCCAACAACCCCATCAGCGTTGTGGTCGAGCAAGCACTGAACCGTTCCAAGCTCAGTTCCATAGTCAAGAGCATAATGGCGTGCTGTTCTACCGGTTTTGTTAATGGTATCTGCCTGGATGCGCGTAGTTTGCATACATTGTCGGGCGTATAACTGTACTTACTAACTACAGCACTACTTCAATTATACCGTAGACATACAGGCGAGCACATCACTACTTCAATTATACCGTAGACATACAGGCGAGCACATCTTCAGTTCGGTGGACGCATAGAAAGGTTCGCGTGATGCAGTTTTGTTTGCACTACATGGGAACTTGAAAAGGGTCGCATGCCCACAAACAACTATTGGGTGGGACGAGGACAACTTCTTACATCCGATCTTCGGACCCATTCCGCTTGTACAACCAAGCATCCAGCGGCGACCTATTCTAGTTTTGTGTCAGCGGCCTTCCGCTGGAGAGTTTCCGAATGTTGTACTTTGCCATGACGGCAGATGTCATGGGGATTAATTGTTGCTTGCAGTGCATGTAGGTCTTAGAACAAGGCCGCATTGGAATCGACGAATCAATCGGTTGCACCAGAAAGCTAGTCCGATGTGATATGCATGCAGCTTATCCCTTTGCGTCACAAAATTGTTCGTGTTCAAGGAACTCGAGGGGTAGTTGAGGCGTGTTGAGTGCAACCGGTTGGTTTGGACAAGTGTTCTCAGCTCCTCAAATCATTTGTCATTTGAATCCCGGTAGCGCTCGATTGACTTTCAACAAGATCATGCGGAAAGGCCAACAGCGAGTGTGAGCAGTGTCTTCCTCTATCATAAACATATGATGTTGGTTGACAAGCATCATGCTACAAGGCTCACCCAGACCGACACTGCTCCGTCCAGGAGAGGGTGGTGGTGGCGAACCCTCAAACCCACCAGGCGTTGGCTATAGAATCAGACTGAGGTAAAGATACGACCAGCTCTTTGGGCCGACTAGAAGAGTTGCAGGTGGAAAGGAGATGCTTCCGATAGATCTCCTTGTGCTGACCAGACATCAGCATGCGTGAAGAACATCCGCGGAACAAGTCAAAATAAATTGACGATATCCTCTTCCACTCGAACAAAGTCATATAAAACCCTATCGTTATCTTGTCGTTCGTCAAGCACAATTGGAAGATCTTCCTGATAAGCCGTTATAAAATCTCTTGATAGTTAGTCAAATGACGTGAAATATAAACAACATAGAAGTCCTGTTCTATCAAACCGCTTGCTCTTTGCTCGCCTGTACAGTACCTCTTCGCTTGAAATCCACTTCAGACAACATGGACATTGCATCATGAATGAGAAAGTCACTATCCGAAACTGTTGATGGTGTGGTGTTCACCCTATACTCGATAATTGAGGAACGAATGAAATATTATCCTTCACAAAGAAGTCTAAATAATTTTGAATTGAATACCTACGTGGCACCTTTGTCACGTCCTTGCGATACAAGTCCCAACACGAGTTTTAAAAACTTGATATCGACCAATCCGCACACCTACAAATCATCGTCGTCGTCCTCTGGCAGAGGTTGCGCCGCCGCCTGGGCCAGCTCCTGCTCGTAACGAGCCTTCGTCTGGTCATCAATCGTAAACTCCGGAGGTTGGAGAGCAGGGGCCTCAACAAAGTGAAGCTGGTTGTCTCCACTAAGTTTACGAGCCAACCACAGGAAAGGCTTCTCAAAATTGTAGTTTGATTTGGCCGAAATATCATAGTACTGCAGATTTTTCTTTCGGTGGAAAGTAATCTGCTTGGCCTTGACCTTGCGGTCCTTGATTTCCACCTTGTTTCCAGTCAAAACGATTGGAATGTTCTCGCAGACGCGGGTCAAATCACGGTGCCAGTTCGGCACATTCTTGTAGGTGATGCGCGACGTAACATCAAACATAATAATTGCGCATTGACCTTGAATGTAATAGCCATCACGGAGACCTCCAAACTTCTCTTGTCCTGCTGTATCCCACACATTGAATTTGATAGGCCCACGGTTGGTATGAAACATCAACGGGTGAACCTCGACTCCAAGAGTGGCGACATACTTTTTTTCAAACTCGCCAGTTAAATGACGCTTCACAAACGTGGTCTTTCCAACACCTCCGTCGCCGACGAGGATCAATTTGAACTCAGGTACTTCTTGTTGGGCCTGTGAATGTGAATTACGCATGAGATCAAGAGTACGTTGGGGAGGAGAGGAGAAGTGATGCAGCTGGTTAGTGGATGGTTTGGTTGTTGGTTGTACATGTACAATCGTGGCTGATGCATAATTTGTCGGCGTCTGGAAGAATTCAAAAATTCAAAAAGACACCAGCTTGGATTCTTCCGCTCAGTACAAGGCCAGGTAGAAAAAAGGCAGCTGATGGAATTTTCGGATTTTCACCTCACACAATTTTTTGAGATTTCTACAAATTCCGTTGGCTCCGGTGCGCCAAAGGAGTCGTTGCCAATCTCAAATCTCAAATCTGAATTCGAGCAATCTGCAATTCGATGGCAACAAAAGAATCAATCTTTTTCTATCGCGAACTTACCATTGTCTGTGAACGACTGTCGTAGATGCAGATCGATGTACTAGTACGACTAAGGATTGATGAAAAGAACAGAGAGTCCAAGAATGATATCTTCTGTCTTCGTTTTTTTTGTGATCCGAAGTGTGCCAAACTGCGCAGCGTGCTCGCTACCAATGCGCCCCAAAACTGGCGCGGCACTTTGTAATGACAGTACAGTACCTGTACGTCGTACTCCAGTACATGTACGTACAGTACACAGGAAGAAATTGCTGAAACTCAAAACAGGCACGACACCGCCACGCTAACAAGCATGTTCATGTACGATCAAAATAGCGACGACGACGAACAACAACAGTCCCAACAACAACAAGACCAGCCATCATTGTAGCTCTTAGCGAGTTGCAGTGACCTCGCGGCAACGTCAACTGACGCTAGCTAGATATCGACGCGTCGACGGCATTCATATCACATCCCCGTGCATCAGTACACGTATCACATAGCACATAGCACATACGAGTACGCGTACTCGAGCACATTCGAACATCGCACCCGAGACTTCCTCTTCGACTTGGAGGCAGCATTTCTCGGTTCGCAGTTCTTAAAGAAGGTGATGGAGAAAGTGACAGAAGAAGGCGCAGAAACTGCGCTGGCATCAACGAAACCAATTGATGTTGCTGACATCGACATCGACATCGCTCCTGAAACTGCTTCTGAAAGTGACGATAACAATCGCCTTGAAACAAATGAAGCAAATGACACTGTGGCCCAGAGTGACCAGATTCAGCAATTCGGGGTTCTGACTGAGGTGTGTGAACCAGACCAAAGTCATCTCTTATCTGAGAACGACAAGCCAGGCTCTGAGGCGGCCTCCGATCGTGAATCACACCAGGAAACTCACATGAGTGGCTACTCCGCAGAGTCACAACCAAAACAGGAAATCAAAAGTACCAAAAGTACCATACTTGAGATATCACCACTCGGGGGACAAGCGTTATCGACTGAAGACGTTCCTACTCCTGCATCTCCCGAAGCAACTGAATGTAATTCCGACCCCGAGGAAAAGACTAGCTTGTCTGTGGAAGACAATAGCACAGACGCACTCGAGGATGACACAGATCCGGTTGATATATCGGGGGTGAACGACAGCTGTAGCTCCCAGATCCACAGCGACCTTGCCGCTCATGGCGGCGACTGCGAGAACGAAGATTCTACAAGGGAGGAACTCATGACCCCTAGTCCCACGTTTGGTAACGACCCAACCGATCCAACAGAACCATCGAAACCAAGCGTTCTAATAACAGAGAATGTGGAATGTGAAACAAGTCGTGTTTCTGATGGCACTGAAGGCGCATCGGAAAGGAGCAACGACGACGCTATTGGGCCGACCCCTACGGAAGCGGTTGTCGTCAATGACGATAGGAGTACTGTTGTCGGCGCCATTTCGTTGACGGATTACCAGGGTGATTCCCCAAAGAACTCCGAAGAACAAGAAAGCCACTTTTCCAACTCTGAGGTGGAGTGTGACACTTCTAGCAGCAATGATGATGACCTTGCGTCAAACGCTGCGAAAGCAATGGCTGCTGTAGCGGCAGCCGCCTCTGTAAACGCCGTATCTCCATCTGCTGCTGCGGAAGCTGCAAGGGCCCTAGCCCCAAACGTAGTCCCTGAGGCAATCTCAGGCCGGAACGAAGACCTAAGTACGATTACATTGTCGACGGTGAAAGCACACATGATAAGAACACTGAGTGGGTTAGGAAAGCCTGCAGGGGATCCTGCGGTTCCTGCAGTCGACGGAGGCAATGAGAGCAGCGACGGAATCGATTTTCATGATATGGTAGAAAGCCGCTTGGCGTGCGGTGAGAATGACCATTTCCTGCAGCACATGCTGCTACTTCAGTATTTTCGAACTGAAGTCACGATTACGGATGTGGTGCCTCGTGAAAAACTGGAACAATTGAGTCTGGAAAATGAGTCCATCGAACACAGCAGAGCTTTAGCTTCCGCCCAGCAAGTACGATCCATGCTTCATATGGCTGAGGAAGCTCACGATTCGCTAGCAGCGCTATTGCCTCTGATGCCTGACGATGAGGAGATCAACCCAAACGACGGAGATTCTGACTACTATGGCATTGATGCTCCTGTTGTGGTACCTGATTTGCTGCCACCATGTACTTCAATACCAGGTGACGCAACTCTCCAGTTCTTCCTGGCGTGTCTTGGCGAGAGAGAAAAAGACGAGAAAATTTTGACAACTGAACCGAACGGAAAACTAGAGAAGTTGGAAGCTGCTGAATCGAGTCAACAGGGCTCTCTTGTTGGCGATGCCGAAGGTGAATTATCCTCCGACGCAGCGGAGGCTGCCGTGAAGTCAGCCGCATCTGTTTTCACAAGCATGTTTTCGTCAATGACACGGAGTTCCACGTCGTCACCTGCTCGATCGAGCAGTACTTTCTCTGGTGTATTCAGGAAACGAACGAGACCGAACGAGATCGAGTCGGAGAAAGAAGATGAAACAAGAGCATCTGGTGAAAAGGAACTATCGAATGGCGAGTATTCGGTTTCTATAGATCGTGAGATGTTGGGACTCACAGTTGAGAATGTCTTAGAGCGTACGGTAGTCCGCACCGTCCTTCCGGGAGGAGCCGCAAAGAAAGCGGGAGCCAAGGTGGGCTCTCTTATCGTCAAAGTCGGGAACGTTGAAACAAAGAATCTAACTCACTTTGAAACGATTGATGAGCTACGACAAAGCCAAAGGCCTCTTAGACTGGTCCTCCGCCAGATCACTAGTGATGCGTTAAGATCTGCAAGAGAAGAAATGGGTCGCTTGATTCGTGGGGGTGGATTCGGTACATCTCTTCCCACTGAACAGCATGACCTCACTGATCTTGGGAAGCGCGGCATTACAACAGCTTTCAGGAGAACTCACCATGGCAAGCCAGCGAATGTGGAGGCTTTTTCACAAGTATTGCACCAGCGATGGAACCGACAAGGGACAACCTACCTTAATTTGAAAGAAGAGGCACTTGTTCATGCAAGCGAAAAGCTTGTGTGGATTCTAACACTTCTTGTCATTGGTCTCGAACGAGAAGCGGGGAAGGATCCAAAAACAACTTCGAGAGAGCATTCCTTCGAAACTTCCCCAGGAAGGCGCTCCCACAACACTCACGTGAGCGAGGACTATGCTGATGCAGCGAAGAGCGTTTCAAAAGTCCTTTTTGATTTCGTCAGCGCCAAACTACTTGCTGTTTCGGACCCAGTTGATACAAACAAGGTTGACGAAACAAGTATGGGCAACCCCGCAAACCGTTTTCGCCGGGGCCCGCCAGCGTCTCCGCCACCGAATCACGCTTCTGGTAGAATGGGGGCTCGCCTAAGATTACAAGATGCTTCCATCGGCGCAGTCCTCACAATCTTCTTTTTCGAATCGGAGATGTCCTTCACCGCACACGAACTTTTCTGGCTGATCCAAATTCCCCGCCGGCTGCTCTACTTCGAGGAGAAGTCGTCTCATTCTTGTGTGATATTCTTGACATCGATACTGAAATGGAACTCTCCGAAGAGGAAGCTGGATCATCAACTGCTGGTCTCAGTTCAGCTCCGATTAACGATCTTGGATCTGCTGGTAGTTTGCTAAAGTTGATTATCCTCAATTGTTCAACGATGAGAAGTCCTGGGTGCTCGTCGTTGGCAAGAACGAGCCACTCCAACGTTTCTGATCTGGAAGAAGAACAGCGGCGCAGATTTGGTTTAACGCAAAATTCGAATGGAGTCGATCTCCATCGGTTCCATGCAGGCAATCGGTTTTTAGCAGTTGTCCACAGACTCGCGGCCAGCCGATCAATTAGTGCTCGAGTAACAGCCTGTTCATTGGGACCGGTATTATGGGGACACTTGGATTTTCCCCATCAGCTTCAGGTAAGGTATTCTTTTGTTTGAACGCAGTTTGACCGACCTTCTCTACCTACCTCACACATACGTTCAGCTGCGAGGGGTCATAACGAGAGCTTTGCATGATGTTGATGTCATAGTGCGAAAATCAACAGCCACTGTGCTACACGAAATTGCCGAGCTCGTATTCGATCCAAGGGCGGTTCCGTGGTTGGTTCTCATGTGTGAGCGGGCAATGACAGATCCTGAACCGCAACTACGAGCCGCTGCAATGACTCTGACATGGCACCTTTCGGAGCATTTACCAAACGCTTTCCTGGGTGATGCTAGTCAAGGGAGCCGATCGCTGCGACGTCTCCCGTCACGAAGCGACCCTACCTTTGCAGAAGTCTACCTGCTCCAGTGTAAGCTTCTCCCTGTGGCCACTAGACTTGCTGACGACAGAGCACCCTCTGTTCGTCTTGCTGTGGCTGCTCAATGTGATCGATTATGCAATTCACTTGGTGAGCACTGGTACAGTGTTATTATTGACGTACTCCAAGCATTGCTCGGAGATCCGGACGAGAACGTTAGGGGAGAAGCAATTTTATGTGCCCCTCGGCTGACCGAGATAGTTTTGGTGACGTCAACACCTGAGAGGGCTGGCGTCGGAGTACTAGAGGCTCTTCTGCCTGTCTCGATGAAACTTATCGCTGACCCTAGCCCGAATGTTCGAATCGCACTCGCAACAGCAGCTGGAGACTTGCTGACACTCCTGGTTGGACTGGAGAGCATTCACGAGATATGTCCTCCATCTGCTGGCGATCACCTATCAGAAATCTCGGAAAATGCGAAAAGTAATAAGAAGCACGTCGACGACACACTCATCCCATTGCTGCAGAAGCTCCTTCAAGATGCTGAGCCAGAAGTCACGAGTGCTGCTTTACGTGCTGTAACGAATGCTTCAAGGGGAAACGTCCGCGAAATTCGGGCGCGTCAAAATTCGCGAACCGTCGACGACGATACAGTGTCCCTATCTTCGTATCAGTCCCATACGAGCGTTGAGAAGAAGGATCCTGTCTTCATCCCGGTTTTATCGGAAGCGCAGGTGATGCGTCTAATGCCCACGCTTTCGGAGCTTGCAAACAGTCGCCAATGGCGAGTGCGGCAAGGAGCAGTTGAGATTGTCCCAGCGTTGCTTGGGTGCACTAAGAAGCTGCAGATCCGTTCAGAGGTTGCCCAGCTATGCTTCCGATTAATGAATGATCGTGTTCATGCTGTGAGGAAGACTGCAGCTGAATGTTTGTGCTTGAGCGGAGGGGGGCTCGGCAGCCACGGAGAGGAGAGTGCTGGCGAATGGACAAAAAATGTCGTGATTCCGCACGTTCGAAGCTGTAGCCAGAGTGGTGACTCGAAGCAGCGAATTTTGAGCTTGACGATGATTGAGATTATCATAGCGAACGGAATCTGTCCATCCAAAAGAAAAACCTCACGTTCAAGTAGCTTGGAGGATCAAGTTCTGGTACATCCTCAGTTGGAGCTGATCAACATTGCGATATCGTTAGCATCTGATAGAGTCGCGAATGTCCGCCTAAATTTCGGACGAATGGCCAGCAGTATTGTCCCTGTTGTGGACGATGATGACGTTGGATTGTTGACTACCGCGCTCCAAGAGCAGGTCGACAACGAAAGAAAACGGGACCGCGGCGGGGACCGAGATGTCTTATTCTTTGCCACGAGAGCCATGAAACAGGTGCGAGAAAAAGATGATAATATGTCGCTGCAGTCCCTCCAGGATTCATCTCGACGGTAGTTGCCTGGGTATGACCTTCCTGCCGGATGCTATACGGAAACCATAACAAACCAAACCAATGTTTCTAGTTAGTGAGCATAAGGCTAGTCGCTATTAGATCCCTTCATTGCTGCCTTGGCACGCCACTGTCTCGCAAAATTCTGGATTTGTTCCGCCTTGGAAAAATCAACGAAAATAGTTCCTTTCGCCTTTGCGCTCCACGTATGGGCATGGATTTCTTCCGCGTACTCTTTGACAGCGTCGAACTCCATTCCCTGACAGTCAACCTTCAAAACTTCTGTCCAATGCAATCGATGCCGTTCTCTATCCCACAACCAGATCTGGTCTTCAACATTCTGAGGAATCGGCGATCCCGAGCCGCCTCGAAGTTTAGGATGCGCGTGCTTTTCCAGGAATCGCAAGATCTGTTCGGCTTTCACACCAAGTGAAAATGCATACTTGACGCTATCCCTTGTGATGATCATGAAAACAACATTTGGCAAACGGCGAATGGTCTGAAGATCGCAAAATAATGCAAGCATACTGACATGAAGTTCTGACGTGGTATAGGCGCACAATTGAAAATTGGTTTGCACGATGATACCGAGGTGAGACGAATCATGAGGTCGTGGATGTGCCAGCGCCGAGTCCAGAGCTTTGGTTGACAATGACCAGAGAAGACCAGTGTTATTGGCAGATTCTTGAACAAGCTGCAGAGCAATCTGAGTGGGATAGAAAACGCTGATCTTCTCGGTAAAGTTCCTAACGTACAAAAGGCCAAACAAGGATAGGTCTCGCATGAGAGTTCGACCTCGTTTCGAAAGCGCAGAAGACGAGTAGCCGTCTCCAACTTTTGCGAAACTTAGTGAGATCAAAAAGAGCATCGCTTCGGTGAGCAGCTGACCAGACTTCTTGTGCCCTTCCAGTGTTTTTAGATATTGTACGACAAAATGCCACACCTGTTGGTGGGTGTCTAGCAACATGAATTCATATCCGTTAGACGTGATCATGAGGGGCGCCTTGTCTGCGGCGCCTCTCCATTCTGGATCGGCCTGCATCAAACCGGTTGTTTGCAAGAATTGAACAACAGCTGGTGGTGGCTCCTTTCTTATGTTCTGAGTACCGACCAAGAAATGAAGAACTGTATCCCACTGATCCTGGGTATGTCGTTCCAAGTCAGTATGAGAAACCGGTTTGTAGCGGACTCCACTGTCCTTTGCAAGTGTCATAATTTCTGGCTGCGAGAGCGGAAGCCACGGAGAAGAGTCTAGCGATCGAATGGATTCTTGAATACCTTTGTTGAATTGGTCAGTCAGAACAATGTCCCCAGTCTTATTTGAGTGAATGATTGCCCATTTCTTAAGCTCCTTGAGTAGCTGCGGCAATTTGTGCTTCTGATTGACCCAATCTCTCACTCCATGACCAGACCCAGACCCAGATCCAGACCCATCGCCTCCGAGGGGAAAGGTTCCTCCACAACACGTCAGACGCATAATAATTTGCTGTCCCACATCTGAGAGCTGTTGGAGAATCGCCCGACACACAAACCGACCTCTTTCTTCGTCAGCATAGAGCTCCAGCAGCGTAGATCTAGGCAGTGTTGTTCGGAGATAGTCCAAGACTCCGTTTGTGGATTGAGATTGAGACGATTTCTTCTTCTTGTTCTCTGGAGTTGCACCTGATGCACCTGCGCCTGCGCCTGTACCTGCACCTGCAGCTGGAGACGAGGAAGCCATGGTACACGTGTACTAATAGACGTACTGTATATCAATATTGATAACGATGATGATTTGAGATTGATTGATGAAATGAAAGTGCTGCGAGTGAAAGTGAGTGATGGAATCAGGAAGGTCAAAAATCAAAATCCAAACGTACATGTACATCCGGGTTTCAATAGATGCGAACCCCGCCAGAAATACAAGTAGGATCTTCGATCAATCAAATCACAAATCACATTCTGTTGATCACATCATCATCATCATAAACGCGACCACCCCAACGCAACTCGAAAGTGAAAGTCCTCAAGAAGAAGCACATTAAACTTGACAAACAATGGCTCATGCTCACGCACAACAGAATGTGTATCTTCTCACGGGAGACATCGGAGGAACGAACAGCCGAATGAGCTTGTATGACACGGCTTCGTCGATGCCTCTCACCGTCAAGTATTACAGAAACCAAGAAACTTTCACCGAAAAAACAGATGGAAGTTTTGAAAAGTTTGTGCTAGCTCCCTTTCTACAGCACTGTTGGGAAACCGTAGCCCACCTGGTTCCTATCGAAGATGCACAGATCGTTGCTTGTCTCGCTTGCGCTGGCCCAGTTAGAGCGAACAAAGTCACCATGAGCAACCTTGGAGTTACGATCGATGGAAACGCAATCGAAAAGAACATCTTTTCCGAAGAGATATACATCAGGAAGATCACTCGTGCCTTGATAATCAACGACTTTGTGGCTCAAGGTTATGGCTGCTTGACTCTTGACAACAGCGAAGTCAAGGAGCTGACTCCTGGCTCCCACAAGATGATTGACCCCACTGGCCCGAAGGTTTGTGTTGGAGCTGGAACAGGTTTGGGAGAATGCTATCTTACCCCTAATGGCAATGGGACATATTCCTGCTTTCCAAGCGAAGGAGGGCATGTGGAGTACAACCCTCGTTCGGACATTGAAATCAAATTGCGTGCATATTTGATGACCAAGTTCGGCAACAACCATCGAATCTCGACCGAGCGTGTCGTTTCTGGAATGGGTCTTGCTAATGTATACGAGTTCTTGGCTCAAGAATTCCCGGACAATGTAGACAAAAAGGTACACGAAGAGTTCCTGGGCGCAGGCGATATGCAAGGAAAAGTAGTGTCAGTGAACGCCAAGGACGGAACCTTGTGCAAACAGGCTTTAGATATTATGATCAGGTGAGTACATGCTACATGCACATAAACATGCACATCATACACGTGCGCCTCCTCGTTGTTGTTGTCGTTGTCGAGATCTTCATGTAGCGACAATCTGTGCATCAAACTAACACGTCTTCCATGCTGTCCCAGTGCATACGGATCTGAGGTCGGCTCTGCCTCAGTTAAGTGGATGCCCTCGGGCGGGATGTTTGTCACGGGCGGTCTAACTCCAAAGAACATTCAACACATTGAAGGGAAAAACTCAGAGTTCATGAAAGCGTTTCGCGATAAGGGACGTGTAAGCCCACTCTTGGATAATATCCCACTGTTCGCCGTCATGGTGGAAGATTTGGGTGTCCGGTAAGTCACACGCACAAGAAACCATATTGTCGAACGCCTTATCCCATACTGGATCGTCTCCTTTTTCTCTTTCTCTATAGCGGAGCCCACAAAGCTTGTATGATGGAATATGAACAAAATATTGGAAAAAGCGATGCGGACGCAGATGCTACAGATGCCGATGTGTCTGAACCTGCATCGCCAGTCCTCGCAGCGACTGTCTTGGCAGCAACCGCAGTCTTTGCAATGGGTGTTGGCGTTTTATTGGGAGGTTCAAGAGGAACGAAGAAAGCTTAGCTTAAGAGATGCAACATGCACAGGTCCTCATCCTGATACACATGTATGGATACCTGAAATAAATACAGTAATGGAATCAAAACGTAGATCTTTTGCATTACCACTCCACTGACGTGGATACTAGATGTTCCTCTGCAAGAATCGCCTTGAGAGAGAATTGTGGCATCTTTGCAAGGGTTGTCAGAACCTTGAACTTGGCTCGTATCCGCTGCATTTCGTTTGGCAGATCGATGTTTTGGTTTTCTCCTGCAGTGAAGATCCTTTCTGGTCGAGGAAACGCTTCCACGAGATCGAGAATGCCATCAATTCGAGCAGTGTGAATTCCCGACAAGTCAGTCCGAGAAATATGTCGACAGGCCTTACGGATGAATCCAAGCTCGACGCCAAATTCAACACCTTTTGATCCTCCCAAATCCAGGCCATCTTCGTATCCTGCCTTTACACCGGCTTCAAGACCGTCTTTTCTACCTTTGGCAAGCTTCAACTCATGTGGGTTCGTGAAGATGCTATCCCAAGCACCGTCATCCATAATGGCCTGGTGGGAGGTGTCTGTGATTGTGATTGTGATTGTGATTTTGAACCCAGATCGCTTCCCATCATTTTCATCGGGAAACTACACAAAATTGCGTAGTTTTTTGTAAGGTCTGCATATTTTACCGATTCGCAATCTTGAAACTGAGTGGAAGAAAAAGGTATCACACCTCTGATTCCATTCCATCATTACTCATTGTCTACGATGGGAAATGGAATCTTTTGAATCGTGGGGGCAAAATGAATGTCCAGCAAAACTACTGGTGGACTTCTTTCTTCTCCGTCGAACGACGC